>JABFPM010005471.1:0-11226 GCA_022817325.1 Idris sp. 1 HC-2018 | reverse complement strand
TAAAACTGAAAGTATACATTTATATTTATCCTCTTTATGAAAATCGATGACAACTTGAATTGGCGTTGCATTGTTATAGCTAAAAACTGTCTCTGATTGGCTGTTTTCGAATATTTCGAAAAAAGAGCATAAGAAAAAAAAACGTCAGTCAAATGAGAATTGGTTATTATAGAATAGATTTCGTTTTGTCAGTGACAGATTTAATCGACTACAAGTTGAAAATCACTGTTAAGTACTACATATATGGGTGATTCCACAAATATCTACCAATGTTAATTGATGTTAATCAAAAATTTGAAATCAATTATACAATTTATTTTATAAAATTATAAAAAGCAAGAAGTGCGCACTTGATTTCTAGTTAACAATTATAATTCGGTTAGTAAAATTCAAAAATATGATTAAATATTAATTGTTATAACAATAATAAAAAAAAATAATGTGTTTATGACTAGAGTCACACACTATACAATTGTTTATTAGTATTCATTTTTTTTAAAATAAACAAAGAAATAATTATATTTTAAGAAATATTTGAAAATAATAATAAATTTATAAACTTTCGATTAAAAGCATGATATTTAATAAATTAAGTTAAAATAAAGATTGTGACTGCAAGAAGATTTTTGCATTATTTAATCTGGTTTAAAACTAAAAAACATGTGTTTCAACTATTATAAATTATTTGATTATTAATAAAAAAAACAGTTCACTAGTTCATTTTGTTCATATTTAAAAAATGTGTTTATCTATAATTATTGAAAAACTATGATTTTACTCAGTGACTCTAGGCACTTAACCACGTGGCTCTAGACAAAGCCCAAGCAATATACCAACACTATTTTAAAGTTAGTATTTTATGAATTTAATTTAATGGTTTTTAATAATATAAAATTGGAAAATCTTCACAATTTATAATAAATATTTTATTTTCAGTAAAAACAGTTACTTGTGTTTATACAAAAATGCATTTTTACAAAATGACTCTGGACTCAAGTTTCTCCCCTACTTAAAAGAAATAAATATTCTAAATTAAGTTTTAATTTTATCTACAAATCTTTTTATTAATTCTGAACCATACAACTTTTATAAATGAAGTTTATTTATCAACTTAACTCATCATTAATCTTAAAAAAGTGATTAAATGTGAAAAACATAATTTTATCTAAATTAAAATCAATTAATTGATTGGAAAAGAATTATTAATCAAAAGTTGATAATGAGGCACAAGTCATGATGATTAAAGTTAATTTTAACTTAGTTTTGGGCTAATTGGTGCTTCATGATGGGCAGAGTTCATATTTTAGACACTAATCGTGACAAGAGTTTACCGATCACCGCAGGCGATCGAATCACTGCCTATTGCCAGCTGATATTTGTGGAGCATCTGCCGCCTCTGGCTTATTTTAACTGCTAGACATAGACTAGTTATACCAACATAACACATGACAAGCTAATAAAAATGTTACCAATCGACGGCTTAAATGCACATGTATATTTACAGGGGATATTACAATTCCATGTAAAATAAAAACATAAATACACGTCACATTTTAAATTTGGACGTACTTTGACGTGAGGGAGCTTTCAAATAACTTTCTGTTTAATATAAAACAGAGAATTTGTAGTACAAAAAAATTAGGTCACAAATCACACGAGTATTTTATGGCAACTTGTCAAAATTTATTTATTTTTATATTAAATAATGTAACATATTATTATTTGAAATAACTTAAATCTGTCATTGTAATACCAATTTTTAATTATAAATTATTTAGTAATTTTAGCAAACATATTTTGCTTCAATCTGGCATAATAAATCTCTATCATGATCACCTGCACAATAATGAACACATAATTTATTTCGCATTAAAATAGAAAGACCCCTCTTCATTGTATGAAAAATGATTAATTATTGTCACCGTAAAATTATTCATAATATAACAAAAATGTGTACATAAGTAGTTATTATAAAATATTTTTGTTTATTTTTAAAAGATTACAAAAAAATTTTAAGTCCATGACACTCTGTATATCATAAGCAAAAAGAAGAAGTAAAACTACTTTTTCAGCAATTTTATTTAAATTTTTTGTTCTCACAGATGCTCTTTTTTGTGTACAAAATAAATATGCTGATGAACTCAAATATTATAGATCGTAAGTAGAGTACAACAAAATATTTTTCTCTTTTTCTTTCTAACAGAAAAAGAGGAGGGGGAGACAAGAAACGAGGGTGAATTCAAAAAGAGAGAATGAAACCGACTGGTCGCGTGTGTGTGAGAGAGCGAGTACAAGCGCGAGCAGTCCATTAGCAGATTACCTATCCACCCGCTTTACGCTCATTCAGTTGAGCCCGCGATGTTTTCTCTTCCCTCGACGTTGCGGCGCTTCTTCTTAGGCTTCTTCGACCGATCCCTACCCTAAGGACTACGATTTAGGGGCGCAAAATGCCGACCATTTGCGCATGCGTTCACAATTTTTTTTATTTAACTCAAAAAGAGTTAAAAATTACATCCCCTTCTAACTTTAAAAATGTTGATACTTTGAATAAAAGTGTATATAAAATTGAAAAGAAATTTAAATTTAACTTGATTTCATTCTAAAAATGGTCTAAAATTGTTATGAATTTCAGATTCTTTATTTTTGACATTAAAATATTATTTTAAGTATATCATAATGATATAATTGAATATAAAACGATGTACTGCTTTTTTTGATAACAAGTTTCGATAAGCCAAGTTTATAACGAGATATACTTGCGGTGATTGAAAATGAGGTGTATGTGTGTGTGAATTACAAGAGAGACAAATGAAAAATCAGTTTGTAAACACTCTCCCGATATTAATCTTGCCGCAACGATCAATAACACGCGGCCGTGTCTTAAGTTGCTTCCGCAAAAGCTTTTTAGCCGATTGAAAATCGCTTCAATCAAACTGGGATTATATTATAATTCTCTGTCGTTTATTGATTTTCGGGGACAAATCTTTAATGAATTTTATTTTTCGACTTTTTAATTTAAAATAAATATACATAATATTCAATTGGTTTTTGGGAAAAATAATTTATACTTAAGATAAAAAAAATAAAAACTGTTTTAATGGTATAAAAAAGCATCTTTTATAGATAATCATCTAAATCCGATTTCAAGTATTTTATAAAATTTAATGAGTATAAGATTAGACACACTATCTTAAATGTATTTAAAAGTTTTTCATTATTTATTTTTCCACAAAAAATATTAACAATAATAACAAAATATTTCCTTTAAAAGTGTGAAAATAAGTTAGAAACGTGAGAATTTTTTTACTTATGTTTAAGAAAACAAAATCTACTTAAGTATGATTTGTCAACAATTTTCAAATCGAATTTACATAAAAATTTAGATTGCAAAAGAAAAAAAAAAGTTGTTCATTGGAGAATATTCGCAATTTCAATAGCATAACTGTATTATCATCAGATCAAACAGCAGTACCATTATTAATAAAATGGATTTTTCACTCCTTCAAAGAATGAAGCTGTCATCTTGTAACCTTGTTTCGTGCAACTCTGATTTAATCACGTACGCAACCAAAGAGAAGCCCTTTCATTTTCGTAATAACCTACAGTAAGAAAAAAAATAAAAAGACACGACAAAGAGACTGAAAACTGTTTCCGATAATTTTGTAATAAATTTGATTTTATCGTTGTACGAGTGACGGAACATTTACTACACGACAAAGTGCCTTAAACTATCGGACATGCAGTTATACTTTGTGCAATTGATAGCTTGTATTACTTTATCAAAGTATTAGAATATAAAGAAAAAAAAGTGTAATATATACTACAATGTGTAAATTAAAATTGAAAATAATGAAAGTTCCAAAATGTACAGTTCTTCTTATCTTTACATTTGAAATATATAAGCATAAATTAAAATAATACTCAGTTTTTGATTTATTGTCTTCATGTACTTAATAATAAAATTTTACTGGACAATTTTCATTTACTAAATTAACGATAATATTTCAATATTTATACCTTGCAAATTAAAGTCATTAATTCATTAGCATCAATTTTACTTAAAAATGCGTACTAATCAGTATCAAATGAGTACTAATTTGTAACAAATGAAATTTATTATCATGAAAAATCCACTGCAAAACTGAAACAGATTTTTGTCTAATAAAATAACCTACACATGTCGTTTAACATTATTATTTTAATCCATCAAATGTAATAGCTTTTTATTATAATTTGAATGTTTGGGAATTACAAATAATATTGTATTATTTATTAAACATTATATTATCAACGAATGTTTTACTAATTATATAAATGTACTTTAATTCCATTACGAATGTTTAATCAACTGTGCATTTTTTCATTTTGACAGTATTAATAAAATATTACTTTGTTTAAATTAAAAAAAGTGCATTTTGGAAAAAAAATTGTAAAAAACATGTGTGGCAATACTTTTGTTTTTCGCTTTCATTAGTATTAGCAATTTTTTTTCTATTTCATAACTACAACATATAGAATAAATTTACAAATTTTAATATTAACCCTTTCAATACCGAATTATTTTCTAAGTTGAAAATTTGATTTTTGTACATGAATTCAGGCATTACTTTGTATTATTATATAGGTGTACAACTTTGCTTCCGCGGTTTTTTCCTCAAATTTAGGCTTTATTCTGACAAAGTTATAATAAACTTATGATTCGAAGTACTGTCCATCGCTTTCCACTACTTTTGTCTATCTTTCTGACAATTGTCGGATTCCGTCTCGAAAAAATGATGCATCTTTTGAGGCGATCCACAAATCGATCCAATTTTTAACTTCTTCAGAGGTTCGGAAGTGTTGTTCAGCCAGGCCGTGTACCATGATAACTTTGTCGTGTCTCTCTTGGTACTGTGTTTTCCTTCAGTGCTCAGCTTAAACGCATCAATTACGTTCGATATCTATCCCCTGTGATGGTTTCACTTGGTTTTAATAATTCATAATATATCACACCGAGCTGGTCCCACTAAATGCAGAGCATAACTTTTGCACCATGAATATTCGGTCTGGCTGTCGACGTAGAGATATGTCCAGGCATTCCCCATGATTTTCTGCACTTGGGATTATCATAGTGAACCCATTTTTCGTCGCCGGTAATAATGCGATGCAGAAATCCCTTCCGATTTTGTCTTTGAAGTAACTGTTCACAAGCAAAAAAACGTCGTTCAATATTTCTCGGCTTCAACTCATATGGGACCCAATTCCTTGCTTCTGAATCATTCCCAATGTTTTAAGGCGTTTAAAAATTGCTTGTTGAGTAACTCTCAATAATTCTGCTAACTCCTGCTGTGTTTGGCACGAGTCTTCATCAAGTAACGTTTTGAGTTCCGAATCCTAAAACGTTGAAACCACTCTTGACATGTTTTTTCACTAAGAGCGGTTTCACCGTGTACACTTAAAATCATTCGATGAGCCTCAGCCGCAGTTTTCTTTAAATGGAAACAAAAAATCAACACTGCTCGCAAATGGCGACAATTTGGCTTGAAATTTGACATCTTTTATTGAGAATAGAGTTATGATGCAAACGAAAATCCACTACTGTGACCTTATTTTTATGTTTACAAACATTCAAGCTTACTGTATGATATTGTCGATCAACTTATATCAGTCGATAAATGGTACTACGACCATCTAATAACAAACCGCGGAAGCAAAGTTGTACACCTAATAACAAAAAATAAAAACAAAGATAAGATTTGTTCAAACAAAAAAAAAATATAAAAAAATGCACAAAAGTTCAATTTGTTATATTAATTAGACGGAAGGATATTAAAAAAACCTTTTATAAATTAAATCCTACAGTAAATCCAAATCCAAGTGTAACTCCTACAGTCATAACCTTTAGTTTAAGCATAGTTTCGATAAAAACAAAAATCATTGCATTTTGGGTGTGACCGCTTTCAAAAGTTTAACTCATTTATAAAATATTTAGGGGTTTATTTTGATTTTTCTAAGTGTATTACAAATGTGTTTCAGTTTTTATGCGCATTATATGTGTAATAAACAGAACACACAAAACCACAAACATTGACTAATTGTAAAAATTCATAATGTTCAAATTGCATTTTTGTAAATTTTGCACGGGTTTTTCATAATTATTTACGCATGTTACGCGTGCGAAAATCATTTTATAAGAAAACACAAGAAAAATATTATGAAATTATAGTCCACTGGCCAAAATTAACAAATTATAGTTAAAAAGAACTTTTTTTTTCATTTTTATACGCGTTATGCGCGTGAAATAATTCTGAACTACATACTCATGTATTGTCACTGGGTCTTGATAACTCCTCAAAATTTGAAGTATTTATCTTACAAAAAAGTATACAAATTTTGAGTTATAAGATTTGATTTTTAATATTGTAAGTTAAATAAAAGCATTTAATAATAAAAAAACGACTTTTCAGTTTTTTGCCTGTATTTCGTAATATTTTATATTTGAAGGGATGAAAATATTTACAGATATTGCAAAAAATCCACTTTCACCTAATAAGTAGCAAAAATTAAAACAATTATTATTACTTTGATTTAATAACAAAAATTTATTATGTTGCTTTAAAGCAACACCGGTAACGAAAGGATTAACTTGATACTTTTCATGATATTGGATGTTGAATTTGTTTATAACCATTTGGCATAATATATTTTATAAAAGTCTATATAACTATGCGTAATCTGTGCATACTTTGAATTATTAACAAGCAGCTCGATATGCTTGGCTGAATGTTATCATGATTAGTTTTCCAGATGATGCGAAAAAACCTAGTCATGACGTCTAAGCGAGTACCTAGCTGGCATTGATCCGACATTAAACTACATCAATATTTGCATTTACATTATCGGTGAATTCCTAACTTTTTTTGCATTTGTTCACATTCATTTAACATTTTTCAATGTGATTAAATAAATAAAAAAATTATGATATGAAATCATTGAATTTAAAGACATAAAATTATGATAAAAAAAAAGTGATACAAAATTATAATACTGTAAAACCAGAGTCTTTTTAAGTAACTGAATAAAAATCTTTTGTTTTCACTAAGAGTATCTTTATAATTGAAAAAAAAATTCCTACTTTATTGCAAAGAATTTTTTGCAGTACATTGAAAAAAAATTCATTTTAATATTATAAATATTTTCTTCCAGTAATATATGTAACTTGTCTTAATTGATATCAGATGACTATAAATCTGCATGCGAGACATTTATTGACTTAATCATTTTGCTTAATGATCATCAGGAGAGTAGTTTGTAAAACAGATGTGACACGAAATGATAAAAAGATAAGCGTGTGTGCTTTTTCGTCAATTCTTATCTGTCTTTTTCTTCCGAGTGTAAATTCGTTGTCGAGTATTTTTTTACATTTCTCTTTAGTGCAAGTATTTTGTTTTTCTTCATATATACCGGCTTTGTTTGTCTTCTAAAAGACAAATTCAGGCACAAAGACTGCATATTCCTTTGGTAACTTTGTGTTTTCGTTCAAAATTTTTTTTAACATTTTTCAAAACAACAATTTTTCTTTAGTTCTAAAAGTGTGAATGTTACTTTGTTTGTCAACTCAAATGACTCTGATTTTGTTGTTTTTCACGGGAAAATTCCAGTAAAAAGAAATGAATTTGCGTATTCTATATCCCTAATTTTGTATGTTAACATAAATAAAAAAATCAACTACGTTAAATATGCAATAAAACGAAATGCAGTATTAAATACAATACATATCAACTAAATTTATTATTAAATATTTTATTATTTAACTTGCTGACACATTTTTTAACACGAGGAAATAAAATCCGAAAATTTCTCGGATTTTACACGGGAATAGTTCTTATTTTGAGAGATACAAAAAACAACTGAGACTGATTTTTGTTTTAACAAAAACGTGTTTGTACGGGAAACATTTTCGCAAATTTTAATTGTTTTTTTGAATTATTTGTTAAAACAAGAACATATTTTCGTGACAAACCGGAAAAATTGTTGAATTTTTTTCCGTGTATTCTTTTAAAAAGCATACATTATTTATTAATATTATTAAGTGGAATTTAATTTTATTCAGAGTCAATAATATCATAGAATAATTGTTCATTATTTACATTGTTTTTTGAACGTTAAATGCAATTTGCAAAGGTTCCAAAATTTGCGAATTTTACTTTAGAATGTCAAATGTTAACTGCATATGCTAAAAATTTCAAAATTGTATCATCAAAGAAAAATACTAAATAAAATAATCTATCATAACATTGATGATTTTACGTCATATTTTCCAATCGAAAAAATATGCTAACATATTCTTATTCAAATTTATTTACACGACATTCTTAGTTTGTAAATTAAGTTCATGAAATAACTTACATAATTAATACGAAGAAAATGTATTTTTATCCACATTTTTGTTTGAAAAAATTTTATGCGAATAATATTTTATAATAAGCCTGAGTCGATTTCTTTTATAATAAGACTGAATAACTCAATTTGACTTCATGCAGTTTTGAAAATATTTTTATTTTTATAATTTGAGATCAAAATTCTTTTTTGATTTTTCATCATTTTCGATGTTTTCATAGTTTCTTAACAAACATTTGAGTATCTAAAGCCATTTTATTAATTTTTTTTTATAAACTATCTGAAGGAATAAACGAAGCCAATTTTGCTCCGGTAATAACCAGATAAGTGAAGTTTTATTAAAACTGAGAAAAAAACAAGTTTTTAAATTTAATTTTATCTTTTTAATCAACTAGAGTAAGTTTTTTTTAGCTAATTTAAGTTAGCATTTACCGAAATTTCAATCAAAATTGATGAATTTTTTTCATTAAATCAATTAAAATATAAAAAGTGAAGTTTATATTTCTACTGCAGGAATAGGACGTACCTGGTTAATACAGGATTCTTTGTTTATTATTCACTCTCAAAAATATTCTGTTTGAAGAAAAAAATATTCTTTTAAATAATATTTTGCATTCACTCAAAATATTTATAATCTTCTCTGAAATCAAATAGTTTTAAAAACATATTCTTAGAATAGTTTTAAATTACATAGAATTTAACATTACTAGTCATGTAAATTGACATCAAGAATCTACTTCAGCTTATTGGGTAACCTCTAAAATGACAGCACGTAAATAAAAGGAAGTTAGAGTAAGTTGATAAGTATATTTTCGTCTTTAATTGATTTAAATTTGATTAAACTTTAATTATTTCAAACATACCGTAGAATGGGCTAAAATCGATGAAACTCGTTTTTATGAATTTTTTAATTTCATAGCAAATGAACTTGCCCAGCTAACTCATATTTCTTATCAACTATTATACTTATTTTTTAAAACTTGTTATGATAATTTTTAATATTTATAAATGATTTTTTTATTTTTAAATGACTAATTTCAAAACTACGTTTTTAAATTTCTGTACTTGTACCGATTTATACACTGAGAGAATTATGATTTTAAAAATGATGATCAGTGCTAGTAAACTGAATGCATGAAGCAGCACTTATTAGATTATATTCAATCACCATTTAAAAAAAACTAGCAGTGATAGAATTTTTTTAAATATTGTTTAAAAAAGTTCAAACGTTATTTGAAAAACTTCTAGCACTGCTATAGTTCTTTTAAATAATGATTAAATATAATGTAATAAGTGCTTTATGCATTTAATTTACTAGCACTGATTGTAATTTTTAAAATCATAATTCTCTCAGTGATATATATCAATAATAAACATGTAAAAAAACTCATTTTGTATTAAAGGTAAAGTCGATCAAGCCTCGTATAAGTTAAAACTTTTTTAAAATCCAACTTATTTGATTCAATCAGAAATTTACCTTTGATTTTTTTGCATTTTAATTATCTTTATAATAATTCTAAAACTAATTATTGTTAGTTGATCTTTTCGATATAATTCCATTTTTTTTTTCAATAAATAACAACTTACAATGTTCAAATTATTGAATTAAATGAAAAATACTTTATTTCAACTAATTTAAAATAATTGATTTACTTTACCCCACTTGGAGGGGTAAAATCGATCATTTAATAATTTTGTATTACATCATAACACTCTTTTTTTAAAAGTTTATATCAGGTAGGTTTAAGAAAAAGGCTAACGATTTTGGGAAAAATTATCTGAATTTTATATTAATTATAAATAAAATTGTTTTACAAAAAACTGTTAATGTTGATTAACTTTACCCCATTCTATTAAATTGTTTAAGTTATTTAATTTTTAAATTCTAATAGACATCATTGTTGGTTAATATGTGGAAAAAAATATTTTCTGTTAAATTACAATATTTTTTCAGTAAAATTACACATTACTGTGTTATAGTACTGGAACTGTTAATTTACTGAGATTTTCTTAGAGTGGAACCTAAAGCAGAATTGTGCATGTGATGACTTATCTAATTTAATAAAAACTGCTAATAACCGACACAAAATTAGGAATCAATTATAAAATACGTTCGCTAAAATTGTGAAAACTTTGAATCCCCCCTCCCCCCCTCCATTCGTCACGCTTTTGTCGTTTTTTTCATATAGTGAAAGTGTACTTTGTCACAACTTCGAGAACCCCCCTAAAAGGGAACGTATTTTATTGATGACCCCTTAAATACAATTGAAAATCACAAAAATAGACATAATAAATTTGAAATAAATTTATTGTTGATTATTTTTCAAGACTTGAAACCGATACTGGAATTGTTGACCGCTAAAAACAAAAACAAAAAATTTCTTGATTCATCGAATCTGTAATTTTTTGATGTTTTTGTTGTTTATTTTAATTTTTGAATATTTATTAATGTTGGGTACTTTTCTAATGGTAAAGAATTCATTTTGATATCTTTTCTGTCTTATCAATGTCCCGGTATTTTTCTGATATCAGGCTCCCGATATCATTTTTGGCAGTAGAGAATTTTTTTTTAATTTTTACGATTTAAAATGATAAGTTATTGTTGCTGTTTACTTCATTTTACTGTTGAATAATTATTTTGTTATATTTTTAAAGATTATAAAGTCATATAAACAATTGAAATATAATTGAACCTCTGGATTCTAAAAGAGGAATTACGTTCGAAAGTGAAAGTTTTGGCACAAATGTTAGTTGACACGATATGTAAGGTTTGGATTAAAATATTATTAAAACTATAGTTCAGATAGTATAAGTGTAAGTGAGGGAGTTGCTCCTTACGATCTAAAG
>JABFPM010005470.1:0-11228 GCA_022817325.1 Idris sp. 1 HC-2018 | reverse complement strand
AACGCATGATCATTTTCCACGTTACGAATGCACGTTTCACAAGTCACATCGTATACTTTTGCAGTTCCAAAGTTTCGTTAACTTTCATAACTTTTTCACGGCAAAATCTTGAAAATCATTTTTAAGATTTTGCTTTGAATAGTTATAACATTTTAAAAGCATCAAACAAGAAAGGAATTAATAATATAATCTCTCTTTTATTTGGAATAATATTTGGAAATATCAAGTAGTAAAAAACAAGTATTTCAACTTTTATAATTGAAAAAGGAAAATAAATTTTACGGTATTTCATAAAAAAAGTAATAATAATATTCTGAACCCCATTTTTAAAGAGCATTATGTTTATCTAGGTTGGTTGCCCCAATTTCCAAGCATTAAATAACTGAATGGATTTCGAAGAAAATATAATCTGTTAAATGAACAGAACGATTTTCAAAGAAACTGTACGGATGAATAAAAGTAAAACGAAGAGTCTTACAGAACTATAAGAGGATTTTCAAACTATTGAGTAATCTGTGGATCAAGAATCTGCTTATTTGGTGTATCCCATCATTAAAATGAATTTGAATTATTATTATTATTTCTATCAAAAGCAAAACGGCATTCAAAAGCAAAATTGAAACGTCTCATTTTCAGTCTCTAGTCATAAAAAAACAGCAAGATAAAAACAAATATATTTCATTTCTGCGCGCAAGTATGACTGCAAGTTTGAAATCCGATAAACAGATTTCGAGGCTGTTCGTTTGTTTAGCTCTCTCTGCCAGGCGGCACGAGTGAACTTTGTAATCAGATTTAATAAAGCGCGCAAACTGAATTGTAATCTGACAACAAACAGCCGGTTATTCATCTTTAATTTATTGTCAATTCGCGAGCGACAAGATTGTCACGTATCACGAGAGACTCAAAAGTTTGATCCAATAAAATTAGACCAAAAGAAAAACAAGCTGAGTTTGAAAGACAATACCAAAAACGAGGAATTTATATATAAGAACGCGCAATATGTATCGTGCAAAGTCTGAGCCAAGTACGACAGAAACAGAGAGCATAAAGTCGGGCTAAATTGTTCCGCTGGTGGCGTTACCCGAGTCGTAACTTGACAAGTAACGCTATACTCCCAATCCGGTTCGTGTCACGAACTATGGACAGTGCACTGTAATGCGTGCCTGAACGGAGGAACGACCGCACGTGGACCAATCGCGGAAGTGTCGCTCTCTTATCTGCGAGAGTTTCTGTTTCCAAACAGCTAGCCGCAGTAACGAGTTATGGTGCCGTCGGCATGTAATTTTTATTGCATCAGTGAACCCTGTCATAAGTTCATTTTCTTTTCCTTTTTTTGTTTTTTGTTTTTTTTTTTGTTTTTTTTTTCTTCTTTTTTTCTTTTACGCTTAGAGAATAAATGTCAGAGTTGAAAGGAGCATAAACGTTGAGTTATCACAAATGGCTTTGTAAGTTGTGGCTTATTGAAATAAATTTTAAATAATCCGTGAGGACGACTCGTTCTCGGGTTTTGTTCATAGTCAAACAATTATTTAAGATCACCAGATGTTTCTAATTAAATTTTCATAAATTGTGTTTAAGCTGTAAATTGTGCAGTAAATTTATTCCTTGTTCAAGTAGCTAAACTTTTGCTAAAAATAAATTTGCATAAATGTCGGAATTAACATATGAGTTGTAACAACATGTTTGTTTTAGTTAACATTTTATTATAACTTTGAAACTTAAATTTTGTTCGTCAATTTGAATTATCCAGCTTGGTTGTAAAAGAAAATTAGAAATTATTTGTCGGGGCATTTTATCGAGGGAGCCTTTTGTCACAATCACATTAAATGCTCCAATAATTTTAATTATTCTGAGATAATATGTAAAGTCCATATCAACTTCTGAAGATTACCACTGACGTATTTAATTTGGCTCGCATAATAATCCTAAGTGACTTAACGTGTCGAGATACAAAACGTGGCATCTCCCCTTAACGTATCGAGGACGAAAAGCAAATTATGGAAGTCGTGTATTTTAATGAAACACAAAAGAAGGAAGTGAAATGCGCAAATAAAGAGTTCATTTATGCCATAATAGAGGCCATAAATTAATAGGCAGGGGTGATGCAAACACAACTTATTTATTCATTAAACATTAACAAAAGTTTGCCCAGAAGTTAAGTATGATTTTAAGATTGTGCTACGCAGTTAGTTTGCAAGACTTCTGGCGTCTTCCTAAATTAGAACGAAATCATTACAAACAGAAACGTAGAAATGCCCCGCGGGTAGACACACCTTTCTGTCAACGAAACCTAAGAGTGTGCGATTTAGCTGCACCTTTTTAGGACATATCAGCGCGGCTTGTCGCATCTCAAATTTTATTCCACCGCTGCATTATTCATTTCACTTTGCTAGAAAAAGAAGAAGAAAAAAAGATGAAAACAAAGAAAAGAAGAACGAGGTGGCAATGAAACACAAATTTAATTGCCATACTTTTGATAATGCTGGGAATAATTTAAGACAGCCTGAGGCTCAAAAATATGATAATACTTTTCATACGTTGTTGTTAAGAATAATTGTCCTCGAGGCAAAATAAATTATCGTCTGATTTAAAAAAGTGTTTCCAATTTACCCAAGCATTGTACGGAATTTGATTCTTTTTTTTTTATTAGATTATTTAACCGTAAATTTTACTACAACAACAAGAAAAAGTGTAGAAGAAGAAGAAGAGGAAGAAGAAGAAGAAGAAAAAAAGTTCCTATTTGTAAAGTGAGTAATAATAAATGACAGGATAAAGGAGTGAGGTGGTAAATTGAGTGAGCTACGCAGGTTAAATGAAAGCGTATGAAAAATGCATGAAAATGGGTACCGCTTGTGTGTCGCGAGTAATCAGAATGAATAAGAAACTCGAACTAATGAAGCGGAGGCGGAAGAGGAAAACGCGATTGCCGATTCAACGCCGAAGCCACGTAAGGTTATTGGCCAGGCCTGGGACAAGGCTGTTACAAGGAGATCCCGCTCTGACCATATACTATTCCGGCTCTCTATTTAACGGAAGGAAAAACAAGCAGTGCGACACACACATATATAGAGGTCGCTTGCAAATTCCCATCATGTATTCATCTCATCTTCTGTGCAAGCGCAATATCTTTTTAAGTCATTTAAAATTATCCTTTATACACGAAGATGAGGAAAAAAAAATTTCGCACAATCACATACCTTTTATTTAATAATTTTTAATAGTTAAAAATGTGTAAAAAGAAATGTTTAAAAATCAAGAACTTTTAATTAGATAAATACATAATAATAATTATACATTAGACGATAAAACTCGAAAGATCAAGAAAAGTGTTTAACAAAAAATTGAAAGATACATTAAGAGCAAAAATCTTAATTACATTCTGATTGATTAAGCCAGTAAATGCAGTTTATTAAAGGCAAAAAAGTGCGAACTTCAACACTCGTAATGAGTTAAACTATAATTACACGTATGATGTGATGTAAGTCTAGTTTAAAGTATAATTTTATTTATTACCACGTACGCATTCCAAAAGTAAACGCATGTTTCAACTTATACGCAATAATTAATAATTCGAATTAAGCCTCGTTCGTTAAATTCACTAGCATATATAAATTTATACTTGAGTAAACGCTTGCGTGAGAGAGTCTAAATATGTATTAAATATCACATGTGTATCAAAGAAATCCAGAACCTTTTTTATTGATAGTGAATATTAAATTTAGAATTACACTATTACATGAAATATATTAAATTTCATTACTCACATTTTTCTGTTTCGCAACAAAAATATTCCAACTTACTGCCGACAAATTGAAGTAAAACAAAATTGAAAAAAAAATTGTAAACCGCATCTCTCTTCTTTTTTTGTCGGTTATTTGTAACCATTAAAGAGATAACTATCTTTGACATGTCTACGTCTTTTATGCCTAATTATATCCGAAATAGTATATGAAATTTTGCGACCCTTCATATAAAATTCTAAATTACGAGTCATCTTTTTACCCCCCACAAAAAAAACTTCATGTATGATGCTGGGAAAAAGTCTCGTAATTTTGCATGTTCATGAGTATAGAAGGAACGCTGCACATAAACTTCACTATTCGGAGTAAAATTAGGTATACACCACGCAGGAGTCAAAGAAGACATTTTAGACTTTGTGTCACAAAAATAAAAGCCAGCATTTCTAGTAGCTAATAATAAGACAAAAACAAGACAAATATTTTGCAAAATATTTATCAAAATTTTATCACAGTGCATAATTTAAAACTTTTACAAAACCAACGAAAAATGTTTAAAATAATTCTAAAATATGAACCAAAGATAACAATTCCATTAAGAAAATATAAAACAGCTATCATCTTCGACAATGAACGTCAATTTTATGTATAGTAAAAAGGCACACGTTTGACAACAACTCCGCGGATGCTTTTATTGCTTCTTCGCGACTGAAATGTGTGCGGCTCTTGAAAGAGAAAAAGCGAAAACAAAATAAGACCCTTTAAAAAAAATATGACACGAAAGAGCGGAAGAGCGAACATTAAACCAGAAAGACAGAGACAGATATTGCAAGGTGAAAAAAGAAGCAAGAACAAAACGACGAAAATATATACGAGAAAAGATAAATGAGAAACCGGAGGAACGCACGTAAATGCGAAATACGTATGTCGGGTATGCGCAAGAGCGTGCCAAATACCCAATAAGAAACGACCTTTGACGTAATTTTAAAGGATACTCTCGTGTTGTCGACCGGCTTCGCGAGTTTTTGAGCCTCGCGGCATCTGGACTCCGCCCCATATTTTGAAGCATAGCAGTACTACAAGCTCGCATACCATAATATAATACACGTACGAAAAAGAAAGTTCTAAAAAGACACACATTGTGTGTTGCGTCGGTTCTCCTTTTTCGATTATTTTTTATGACGATCATTTTGTAAAGAGTTTTCGACTCAAGAGGTTAATTTAGTTTTTTTTTTACCAGCAGAATAGCAGAATTTAATGATGCTAGTAGATGATTTGTGGGTCCCAGGCTTTATTAATCGGGAAAAAGTAGTCCTGAATCTGGGGCCGTTATTTTGGCGGAATTCGCTTGAGAATACATCTATATCTGCCAAATTACCGTCTACACAGGTTCAAGTGTTTTGTTCCTTCGAACGGCAATATATATTCCGCTATTATATTCCAAAAAGGTTGCAAATTATTCGCAAATTTTTGGTGATGGATGTCGTTTAATATCACAGCTCGATGATGAAATGCAAAATTAAAGAGCAAGTTTCATATTCAAAGTGAAATATGGTGTGGAGTAATTTATTTTTTATTTATTGACATTAAATTAATGGTTTTTGAATGTAAATCACGAAGGGATTTATTGATTAATCGATAACAGGTTCAAATTAATATAAATTTTTGTTCACTTAATGTTGCAGCAAATTGTTAGTTGAGTCGAGGACAATAATTTTTGTCAAATTTATAACATTGAATTTATAAAATTTGCAAATCCGTAATAGTATGGATTTCGTTTGTAGTGTTCTTTAGTATTACTATTTGTTTTCTTTCATTTTTTTTTTTTTTTTTCCCCCAAGTTAAAGTGACTGATTAAAAGCTTGTAACTGAAAAAAACGAAATGTTGCAAACTATTTTCAGTGGAATTTCAATTACAAAAATGAATTACACATTGTCATTTGTAAAAGAAAAAAGGGGAGCTTATGTCCTTTGTGACAAGTTTTTAACTGGACAGAAGAATTTTTTCACGAATACTTTTCGACAAGTTCGAAATGGATTCTTCTGGAAACAAAACCATATTTATAGCTAATTCATTTTATAAAGTACAAGATTTCTTTTTTAATCGAGTCATATTGTGCAGCTACTTTCTTTTTTATGCTTCATTTATACATTATCTGGACTTTTAATTTTATTTATCATTAAAACAGAATAGGATAAAACTGCTGATTTTATTTTTCCTCTAAATAGTTATTACAAAACAAACCGAGAATTTTCTCATTACAGATTAAATTATGATTTTAATTAAATTTCCTCTTCAGTTAATTTGAAAACAAATTAAATTTTTCATACAATTCCACGTTATAAATTGTGTGACCAAGTTTTAAATTTTGTAAATTAAATTTTCCAATTTGTCCAATAACTGCAGTCATTGTAATTTACAAATAAAGCTTTTTAAAAATTGCATACAAACTCGGATGACTAAATGAGCTTACACATAATGCCAAAAACTTTAAGCACATTACAAACAAAATTTGCACAATTGTAAGTTAACAATAATAAACAAACAAAAAAAAAATACAAAAAAAGTTTTCCAAGTAATATCTAGCTGTATTTGTCGCGCAGATAACTATTATACACTTTGTTCACATTTTCAAATTTGAAAACTTTTTTTTTCCAAACGAACACCATGTCGAATATCATCCTTTTTTTTAACTGAAAGTTGAAGAATAAAAATCAAGTTGCGCCAGGAAATCTTTTGTTGTAAGAGTAAAAAGCGTCGTGACATCATTATGAATCAAGTTCCGTGGCTTCTGTCGTGATAGAAATTTAATTAACCTCAGCCAAGTGGAGGTAAAGAAAGAAGTCTAACGGCGAGGAAAGAAGCAACGAACCGAAGGAAAAAAATGACAGAAAAAGAGAGAGAGAGAGAGAGAGAAAAAGACGACGCGTACATCGATGCTTTGTCATGCGAATTGTGTACGAGCGAGCGAACACGCGTTTGTTCTGTGAGAAGAGCGGAGCTCTTCGGATGGTCCCGGGCACTGCGAGTGGCGACTTATGACCCGGCGATCTCCAGCGCCGGTCTCACCAGTTTTCAAGCCGACTCCACTAACTCATTGTCTGGCCGAAGCAAAGCGCACTTTCAGCGTTATTCAGTTACGTTGCGCTGCATTTCATCAACGCATTTCGCAATCCGACATTTGCATTTCAATGAGCGACACTTTTCGATGTATCCGAGTCTCATTATTCTAAACACCGCCTGGGGTATTATTTATTGTGCAAATATTTGTCGACCAATTCAATTTTGTGTGTTAATGCGATCTTGATTTAAAACCAAGCGAAAGCAATCAAAAAAGGTCACAGTCGATATGAAATATGATCTGATTTTGCATTTAACCTGTAACAATACCAAGTTCGCTTTATATAATTTTGTTTCCTATTATTGTCTTCTTATTTGTTTCATTTTTCTTTTTTATTTCTATTATTTTTATTATTATTATTATTTTATATTAAAAAAACAATTTCACGTGTTAACTAGACTCGATCTCGTCTCGTCTCGTAACGAGAGTCTCGAAGTCTCGAAAAAAACAACTTTTATCCAACTAAAGAGTAAATTTTGATAAATATAAAATGCAACGAAAATTTAATGCAAATATTTATATTCATTTGATTTTAATAATTAATTAATGTATTATTGTTTTGATTACTAATTGTTTTAATTTTTAAATTATAAACTGTTTATTTAATAGAAATGAAAGTGAACATTTGATTAATAAAGTTTAAGTCTAATCATTTTTGTTTCTTATAATTATGATCGAAGTTTTCTTCTCAAACAAACTACCGAATCGCAATATTTTTTACTAATTTGTATCATAATTTATCATTATTTAATATTAAAGGAGTGAAGTGATACATTACATTGACAAAATACATATAAGCTGAGTTATATTATATACTACTACGAGCGTGTTATTGTTATTGTGTTAAATTTGTCTGTTAAAACTAAATTTATTTGTCCTTAAGAAAAAAAAATTATGAAACCAATAAATATCAAATTACCAAACACATACAATGAATTTAAAGTGTGCAGTTACGAAGCAACCTATATAGTTTAGTACATTGAAAACTATTACAAATTTGTTGAAGAAAAGACGTTTTCCATCACGTGGCTAACATCTGTTGTACACTAAAGAAAACTTTTTTCTTTGTCTTGTTATAATATAAAACTCAAGAAAGTAAATAGTTGTAACAAATGCAGATATGTTAGTTTTATAACATTATAAAATTATGAAATAACAATAGTATTTTAACCGGATAAAATGATTAAATTGTGCTTAATTGCATAAAAAAATATTTAAATAATGGTAAATAAATAGAAAATACTAGTTATATTTCAGCGAAATGTTTTAATATATTATTCAGCTTTTGTTCTAGTTTTAATGATTGTTATTGAATATATATTCAACACGTACTTTATACATTTTTAATTAATATTTTATCTGATTATTTTATGGAAATATTTAATAATAATATCTAATAATTAAAAGATTATTTAGCATAAGAAGTGTTTATTATTATTAATTTTTAATAAATATCATTCAGCAAGTAAACATTCTCCAAGACTTTGTAAGTCTCGTCTCGTGTGCAGCTCTAGTTTCAACCCAAACATTATTTTTTTGTCGAAGAAAAACAAGGTAAAGAAATTTTTTAATAAAATATTTACTAAAAGTTAAATATAGTTTTAACGTGAAAGTATAAGTAAAAAAAAGAAGATAAAATATTGCAGAAGAAGTATGTAACAGTATCAATCTTTTTTCAACGAGCCCTAAAAAATAGATAATTTAATGTTACGAAAAAAAGGAAGA
Source organism: Idris sp. 1 HC-2018 (assembly GCA_022817325.1). Taxonomy (NCBI): domain Eukaryota; kingdom Metazoa; phylum Arthropoda; class Insecta; order Hymenoptera; family Scelionidae; genus Idris; species Idris sp. 1 HC-2018. The sequence goes on along the minus strand of JABFPM010005470.1, from coordinate 2,644 downwards.
TAAAATTTTTCTCACACTTAAGCTGCACAAAATTCAAATCTAACCTTGATATGTTTTACTTGATAACAAACAAATTTAAGTCATATTACATTGATTACTTATTTTAACTATCGAGAAACTGAATAACATGATCATCAAAAGTTATAAGATAATACAACAAAAATAAAGTTAATTACATAGCAATATTAATTTGAAAGTAGACTCATATTTGAAAGCCCAAATGTCGTCGTAAATCATAACATATAATAAAAGTCCAACCTCACGATCAAAAAAGCAGATAACAAACGAGTCCGAAAATATATTCTAAATTCATCGCTCGCGTCGCGACAAAAACTCGTCGTGATATTAAGGTGATATATGACTCGGATTGTCTGTCTCTCTCACACACAAATTTTTTTTATGTAATTTTTTTGTTAATTTTAAAAATGTTGGTAAAAACGCACGATTGTTTACTAAAAAAACATGTTTCGAAGATTTTGCGAGAAGGAGTTCTTTTTAGGTTATGTGAATTAGCATAACTTTTGGAAAATTGCAAATATCGATAAATTGATTGGTGTTTCCAAAAATTATACTTGTTCACATAACTTACAAAGAATTCCTTCTCGCGAAATCTTTGAAACATGTTTTTTAGTAAACAATCGTGCATTTTCACAAAAATTTTTAAAATTAACAAAAATATTATATAAAAACTATTTTTGTGTAAAAGAGACAGACAACCTGAGTCATATATCACCTTAAGTATCAGAGAGGGTCGACTTTTCAGCCGCGCGCGTGTTCACCTTTTTTGCTCGCACCTTTTTTGTCCACTATCCGACGTCCGCTTATTTAACATTGTTGCGCTCACACACGTGGCGCAAAACGCAAAACTTCCGTGAGTCGAATGGGCAGCTTGGATTAAATCGCGCCCTTAGCCCACATACGACAAACTGCAAAGCATGTGCGAATTTTTTTGTGTCCTTTCTCATCACACAGGCATAAGTCCGGCCATTACATTTTATGCGAGGCCATAAAATGGGTCTACACTAAAACTTCGAAAATTTCTTTATTCGTAGATCCGATATACATACATACATATATATATATATATATATATATAAATAGCGACTCTGTTTGTGCAGTGTATATTGTAACTGATAAATTTTTTTACCCGCTTAACATTTTATCTCTAATTTTGCCGAGATTTTTCATTTACATTTTCTTTTTACATGAGCATTTAGGTCCTTTTTTGCTCGTTTCTAGTGCACGAATTGAAAATAAATTAAGAGCAAAAAATATTATAACAGGCGAAACAGAAAATTAATTAAGACATACACTTAATAGGCGAGATCGCGCAGCATTCTGCAAATAAGAATTTAATAGATATTGATGTTGTTTGAGGATGCATTTTTCAATTCTTAATTCTTCAATATGAATTTCAATTTTATACAGCAACACAAATCCACAAAAGTTGTAATAAGTGTTTATTTATTTAGCAATAAAAAAAGTAAGAAAAAAACAGCAGCCTCAATTAGCATTCCATTCAACTGATCAAAATGTAATCACAATATTTATTTTGCATCGCAAACTTGATTAAGTAACTCGCAGCAACTTCAACTAAGTATAACTTGTTGTTTACAAAACTACCCGCTGACCATCTGCAGCAGCGCAACACGAATTTCAATAGTTAATTGGCGGCATAAATTAGCAAAATTGCGTGTGCTTCAATAATAACCGGCAAAGCTCTCTGCTTGCCCCCCCCCTCCCCCCCGACGTTTTTTTCTCTCAGACAAGCTTAAAAACTACTGAAACTTCAGCCACCCAGGCTGTTACGCTAGCTTAAACCCCGATTATTTTTCCTTTCAAAATCAAACGATAACTCCCGGGGAGAGAGACCGAAAGTCGAAATAAAATCTCGTATCTTATTTCCCGAAATATCCTGTTTCATCTGCGATTAATTGCTGAAAACGAGACCCTAAACCAACTTATAAGACGGCATTTTTCAGGGGATTTGTCAGCCAATAAAATCTTTTATCCTCTCTTTCATTAAAAATAAAACAAAGCTGCGTTGATTTATAAAATACATCTAGCAGGTACATGAAAATAACACACAGACGTTGCGTTGAAAAGTGTTTGATAAGGGAAAGTGCGCGAAAGAGTGAGTTCGGGTATATTTTGTTGAATGTGGCGCACGTGCTGTTGCAGCCGAAGGCTCCTCGCGTGGCAATGAGAAATCGATAAAACGACGGAAACAGTCCGCTATTTATTCCGTAAACTCTGTGTACTGCGCACGAACACACACACACACACACACACACACAAGCTGGCAAACGAGAAGACGATGTGAAAGACGCAGAGCCACTGAGGGACGGCTGTCCGGTATTCGGGGATAAAGCCAGACGGAGAGAGCCCGACCACCGACACCGATAGATTCGTATCGACCGTGATAATTCGATTTGGGTACACACAGTATCCTGTCCGCAAAAGCAATTCAATTGAAAGCCCCCACGCATTCAGACTTCTTCTTTTCGTCTCGCGCATCAATTACCAATCGAGTAATCCTGATCATCGAACGACAATCTTTTCAGCACAATTTCAACATGACATACAATACCATTTTAATTTGAAAAAACATGTTGCTTTTTAGTCACAGATGTATGTTGATCTT
>JABFPM010005469.1:0-11228 GCA_022817325.1 Idris sp. 1 HC-2018 | reverse complement strand
TGATGCGCTGCGCATCATGACGGCTGGCTCGGCGGTCGACTGGCGAGCACTACACATGTATAATACGCAAGGCTCTAACACTCTTTTAATTTTAGACATTTATGTTTTAAATAAATGATATTTCAGAACCAAGGCTTTACAGTAAACAAAAACAAATTATTTATTTCAAATTATTTATAATATTTAATCTATTTATTAACTTATATTTTTTATGTATATTTTGAATTTTCATAATTTTTTTATTAAATTTCATTGATCTACCAATTTTGTTGTGCTGGACAATAAACTTTTATGCTACATTTGCACGTATACAATTAATTAGGTTCAAGTTAGTACAAATTTTTGTTTACTTTCGTGTTTTTCATGTAATTTTCAATGTGAATATTGTTATTTTACTATCTCACATAAACTAAAATGTTTTGTTTTTAAATAAAAACGGTTATAAAAATAAAATATTGTGAAATATTTCCACAATGTGTTTACTTTTAAAAGTTTTTGCATTAAAAAGAAGAGTTCAAATGCGTAAACAGTAATATTTTGACAGAAAATAAACACTATAACCTTAATAATATCTCGAAAAGTATACATTTGATAGAAAAAAGTGGGTAATAAAAATTGTTTGTCTCGAAAGAGGCCATCCAATGATACCAAACTCAACCCGATTACCTAGTCGGTACCTGCAATACCCGCTTACGTCTAATACCCTGGTACCCGTAATGTATATGCACTCATAATAATTTTTTGCGATTACAGTGCCATCTTTGCACCAAAATGCAACAAATCATAGGTCAAATAGACGTTAAATTTTCTGAGCAATCTGAATCTGCAATAAAAAATGGGGGTTCCTATTTAAGTTTATTTTTTTCAGGGGGTGAGGGTGGGGGGTCGAGTTTGGTATCATTGGATGACCCCTCTCGGGACGAACAATTTTCATTACCCACTTTTTTCGATCAAATATATACTTTTTGAGATATTTCCAAAAACAGTTTTAAATGGACCACCTTGTATATACAAGTTCATTTAATTTATGCATAATTGAGCCATAAAGCGGAGACATATAGAGTCAATTATTAATAGTTCTTTCTTCATCAAGTGCATCAATATTTTAGTCAGAATTGTCGCATCTTGCTATCTGGGTAATATTTGAGTTATTACGCGTTACTCAAATATGATGGGCACTATTACCGGAATATTAATTCATCAAAATAAATCCTTATTGCATAATTTCAATCGAAAATTAAATTAATTTAATTGAATTATAAGGTATAAAAAGAAAATAATATCTAAAACACCGAATACTTTCCATATAAATAACATGGGAAGAATGAAATGCCTAGGTGCTCGCAATTTTTCACCATATTGAGGGGCCCTAGATTGAAATGATTTTTTTTTTACGTAAACAATCCGATCCCAACTGTCCGATGGACATAAAATAATGTTTGGGAAATACAAGACTTCTTAGTGCGGGGATAAAATTATTTGTTGCTCTAGTAACTGTGACTATGCTGTATTTGTAAAATAATATTTTATTCGAAATATGTTGAACTTTAGATAATATTTATCATTATTACTATATATCATAATAATATTATTATAATTATGCACATAATACAATTATTTTCATTAATTTTAAAAAATAGATTTGTGAATACTTTTGGAAATTAATTTTTTTACTCCAACATCTTACGAAGAACCGTAAAGTAGGATAACGATGTCTTCATCACCTATAATATTAAATTTCATTTTCTTTATTTTCAGATATTATCATTTCATCATATAAGTGTTCATTGGGAGAAGTAGACTGTCAAAATAATAATCTTGACTGTTACTACTACAGCGCGGGCTGTAAAAGTTTCTACGATCCATGAATTGTAAAACAAATACAGTAGAACTTGTCATAGGTTTGCTACCCTACAGTTGTAAATGGTGCCAGTTTGTTTATTCGTTTTGTTACTTTTGTTTATTAGTTTTGTTTTTGTGCTTAGTATTTTGCTAGCAAGTTGATTTTCTTTGTACAATATAATCTCCGAATTCTAAAAGGGGACTTACGCTCGAAAGTGAAAGTTTTGGCAAAAATGTTAATTGGCACGATACGTAAGTTTTGAATTATAATATTATTAAAACGATAGTTCAGATAGTATAAGGTAAGCGAGGGAGTTATTCCTTATGGTCTAAAGAACATTTATACCAAATATGAATAATTTCTGTATTGTAGTATTAAAAATATAATCGTTTAGTTATTGTCAACACAATTTTTCAAAATGGCGGCCGGCGATAACAGACGCGTGACACAATCAGTTTTATATTTTTAATACTACAGTAAAGAAATTATTCATATTTAATATAAATGTTCTTTAAATCATAAGGAACAAATTCCTCGCTTACATTTATACTGTTTGAACTATTGTTTTAATAGTATTTTAATCCAAACCTTACGTATCGTGTCAACTAACATTTTTGCCAAAACTTTCACTCTCGAGCGTAAGTCCCCTTTTAGAATCCGGAGGTTCAATTAAACAAACAAACCAAGTTAACGTAAAAATAAACGAGCAAAACAATGAACAAACATTAATCTCATTGAGAATATCGTAAAAAATGTTTGGTGCACGGAAAAAATTATTCGTGCACGAAAAGATAGTGTCAACCAAAAAAAAATTGACAGCTAATAAGCAAAGTTTCTGGAAAGTGGCTTTTCTAGAAATTTGTCCTCTATCCTGAAATATGTTGAATTTAAATAGTTAAACGTATTCAATTGTTTTCTGCTTTAAATCAAATTTTTTTGTTGTATAATACTTACTTTTATGTAAAAATGCTTTGGCAAGTCGAAAGATCGTAGATCACAAAAACAAGTGCCTTTTTTAAGTCACTTTTACTATTTAAGGCATTAAAAGTCATTTTAAATACATTTTTATTATTGTTTGTCAACAAAATATTCAATTTGACAAATTTTTTTAATTTATGTAAAGAAAATAAGAGGAAATGTCAATTCTGCAATCACAGTTAGTGATTCTTAATATATTTGTAAATATTAAAATTAAAATTATAAATTAAAATTTGATATTCATTCACGAAATTCTTTGAGTTTTAGGCAATTGTTAGAACTTATATTGGAAATTGGTTGTGGATTCTTGACAAAATTAGTCAAAGCATTTTTTTTTGTCACTTGAAAAATACATTGACTAATATCAACAATTTACAAACAAAATATAGTTTTATTAGTTAAAACAATTTTTTTAATGTGGGAGAACTCTGTAAATTAATAATAACCGCTTATTAATTTTTTTATTACCGAAACGAGTATTTTTTAGATTAGGGCATTTCGAAGTTCACAATCGAGTGAAGGATCACCTTAAAATATTAATTATACTCTCAATAAATAAAATTGTAGTATATTTTGATGGAAGAAAAATTTTAATGTTTAATAATGAGAAATTATAATTTTCTAACGTCTCCGATTTTAAAAATATTTCATTTTTTAGTGAAAAAATACAAATAAAATTATTACAATAAGAACTCTGCAAAAAACGATATGGAAACTGATATCAACTCCGATATCGGTTCTAACATCGTTTCCGACATGAACTCCGATGACTCTGATATCAGAATAAATGTATAATTTTTTATACATTTAAGACTAATATATTTTTGAAATTCGATAATTCAAAATTCTAAAATTCAAAAACAAAATTAGTAAGGAGCTATACTTTAATTACGTTACGCTATTTTAATATTATTCTCCTTGTATAATCCATGAATGATCATATTTTTATCTTGCTCACACAGCGTTATGTAATTAAAGTACAGTCTTTAGATATATAAAAAATGTATACATTTATTTCGATATCGGATTTGATATCAATTCTCATATCGTTTTTATGAGATACAGGGAAGTAGGAAATGGTGTAAACAGAAAACAATGTCATATGTAATTAATTTTTCGTTTATAACTTATATGTGCAAATAATGATAAAAAAGAAAAACGTGAATTAATAACAGAAAACTATAGAGTTACAATATTTTACACAAATTCAAAATTTAAAATAATTTTCTATATATATTCATTTTAAGAATTAATTAATTTTTTTTATAAGAACTATTGTTAATGTGGATATATAATGTTATCCAATAAAATTATAATACTTATAAAAAAATTAAAAAATTTGTCAAATTAAATATTTTGTTGACAAGCAATAATAAAAATGTATTCAAATTAAATGAATAGTTTAGTTTACGTTTGCACATAACATAATTGGTTCTTCTTATTTTCTATTTCCAATTTGCTGATTGACAAATTTTAACCCACCCCAATTTATTTTAATTTTTATGGATTAGCTGGAAATTTAAGAATTACGCGTTTTTTAATAAATGAAAACGTTATCTTAATAATGTGTAATATAAACGCGAAATCCGCGAAATTCTTTTAAAAATAAATATAAGGCATATAAATTGGGCAATTATTGGTCAATTAACCTACCAAATAATTGAGCAATAATTTGCCAATTATTGAGACGCAGCTGAGGACAAATATTGGGCAATCAGCATGATCGGGAATGGCTATTAGGGTAAGGCACTTGTTTTTGTAGTGTATCACCAACTGTTATTTTAACAGTATACTTCTCTCAGTGTTAAGCATAATTCCAAATCTTCAACTCACAGAAGAAAACATATTCAGATCCAATGGATAAAATTTTCCACAAGTGACGATGCAGGGTCGAGATGATCGTAACATTACAATAGTAAGAGCTTTTCGGAAATCTTTTCCCTTTCCAGTATAATCCAAATCATACCATTTTGGACGATAAATTGCACCATGTATTCCCAGACTATGTGTAATTATATAATGAGAAGACCAAGTAATAAAATAAAGCTCGACAAAGCTGCCAAAGATAAATTCAAGACTTATCGTTGGTGAGTTACTCGATAATCCACCCTAGGATATTTTTCAAAATTTATGTTTAATTGTTTATATTTAAATGTTCACATCACTTTACTTACCAGTAATAATTGAAATCCTGAAAAACAAATTTGCACAACAAAACTTAAGAGTTGACATAAACTGATGTAACGATATAAACTATCAATTTCATCAATGTAGCGAACCAGTAACTGGTGCTGTCGAATACATTTTTTTAAATTAAAATAAGCGTCACTTTCTTTACTGCGTAATCCAACCGTGTTATTGCAAATTTTTTCGATTTTCATTTGCAAAATTTTAAATTGTACAGCAGCATTTATGTTGATTGTAAACAGGAACACTGATTCGGAAATCGTGACGAGACCAACTCCTAGTGTGGAAGCAGCCTGTTAAATTAGTTATTCACTCAAAAATATATTTCATCTGATTAATTATTTTTATTTATCTTCTCAAACTAATTTCTTACCTCTAATACACATTCAATTTCATAATAAGGCGTTTCATAATACGGCAATAAGTCAAATTGTAAGGGAAAAATCAAAATTCTTTCTGTAGCGTTTTTGTTCCAAGAGTCTTAGATAATATTATTTTGATATTTTAAAAAATATAATTAATGGTGTCGTTTATTTTGCAAAGTATCAAATTTAATACAATAGGCATTTTTTGTGAGGATAAAAGAAAAATACTTTAATCTCAATAAAATGTATTTTTTAAAGATAAAAAATATCTGATGTTACATTAAATTAATCCTATGCAAAATAAAAGAAATTCTTATAATATTAATTAAACAAAAAATTAGAAAATCAAAACATCTTACATAAAATAGGTACTATCACAAGATGTCCACATGCCCCTTGGACTATAATCGAAAATAATATACTCGAATTCATAATTAATCTATCACATTCATTTAATATCTTCAACTCTTCTGTATTATAATTTTTATTCCAAAATGTCACAACTGTGAATCGAATAAAATTTAAAAAATTCTTACGATAATATATGAAACATAATATTATCGTTAATTTAGAGAAGGAAATACTTGCAGATGGTACATAATCTCCTACTTCCTGAATTTTTTTTTTAAATATAAATATATTGTATTCATATATATCGGTAATTCCAGCTCAACTCAGCACAGCGATCGAAGTTAGGGTCTCTGATTTTTAAATAAACATTAAATTCTGATTCAGGGCATCAAAATAAACCGAAAACTTCGTTGGGACCCATAAAAAAAGCTTTTTAAAATCCGATTTTACATGCCTCATTTTCAGCAATTTTAGGAGTATATTTAATGAGTTTTAAGTTTTCAGTCAGGTGTTTTTTGTTCAAAAATAAAGTTGTCAGTACATTTTCTTGATCAAAATTTCCTGCTGAACCCAAAATACGTAAAAATTGAGAGTCTAGAACTTCAAAAATAGCATTTACCACTATATTATAGAAATTCAAATAATAATTCTTTTTTGTAAAACCTACAACTTTTAAATTAATTAAATCACCCCTGTGAAGTTAGCGCCCCAAGTATAGAAAAGCTACATTGTCAGTAAATTTCCTATTAACACTCAAATAATTTTAAAAGTTTCCTTATGAATTCTGCAATATTTCCGTCAAATTACGTGAGATATTTACAACAATCAAAAAAGGGCGCTAAATTCACGTCACGTCCTTTTTGTGGCAAAAAAAAGTTCTGATAAATCTTTTCAACTCCTTTTAAATAGTTCTAGAGTTCTCTTATTAATATTATTTGTATTAAACGGAAATATACCCTTTATACAATAAAATACAGAAAATATTTACAAAATTAAATTTACAGAGTTGCGTTAAATTGTATACAAAGAATAAATAAGAATTTTATTATTAATAAAATATGTTGGTACGCGAGGTGAAGCCGAGGGTATACCAACATATTTTATTTGTTCTTAAGGAAAAACATCGTACACAATGTTTAGTAATGTACTAAAACTGAAAATATAACAAGTGGTATTGATCATAAAATACATTTTTAGTTCGAACTAAAAGCATGGTGAATAAACCAACGGAAAGAGCTGAAGTTTAAGTTAAGGAAGTCCCTATAAATGGTACATAGTTATTCGCTTGCAAAATTATATTTACAGTAGAAAATTGCGCTTTTTGTGTGTGGAATAATGCAGGAAGGGGATTTTTGCAGAGGATATCTTTGAAAGCGTCTCGATAAGAAGGAGCAAAAATGACGTTTCGTTTACTGCATTCAACCTTCAAACCAAAAAACTTCAATCGCAGATTCTGGTGAATTTGGCAGACACAAACATTGTGACACCCATTTTTGTTTGCCATGATGCATTCTTTCGGCCGCAATTTGCGAAACGCAGACAAACTTATCGGTGCATTGGGATATTTTTTCTTGAACGAAGCATGCAGATCTTTCAAGTTGTTTAGTAATAAGCGCTTCTGTACACGCTGTCGACCATTAATTGTTTTCACCGAGATAAAGTCTCTACTGCCTGGCATCATGCGAGTCACATCGTCGGACAAGTAAAATTCATTCACTAATGTTTTCGTTGTTTCACTGATTGGCTTTTTACTTTTTTTTCTTTCCGGGCAAATTTTGTATCCCGTCTTTCTTAACTTCTTGGCTTTTTTTGCCATCCGATGAGAAACTTGGAAGTACCTCTGTATTTGTCGAATGGTAACTTCATAAGGCAAAGTTGTCAAAATCTCCACTTTTTTCGCATGAGAAGTTTCCTTGTTCAATGCATTTATTATTTCAAGGATCGACTGTTCATCCATCTCGAATGAATTTTTTAATTTTTTTGGACGATTTTCTAGTACGGTCAAGAGTGCTTCTGCTAAATTGTCCTGAGAATTGGGGCGCTTTTCTACACGTTTTGGATGGTCAAACTCTTGCAAAATTCGATTTACCTTCATGACATTTACTTGGTGATCGATGTTTTCATAACAAACTGTAGGATCCAGTTTTTCATCATCTGTCTCAAGACTTTCGATCATATCGGCCCTATCAATGATATCAGGTTCTTTTTCTGTAATAAAATTATATTTTCAACCAATTTATACAAAATTAGATCAACATTGATCGATGCTACGACATGCCATTTCAACTAATTAGCATTTACCTTTTTCATCACTGACTGAAACCACAACATTGTTGTTAAAAATCGTTCGTCTACAAGAATCACAGATGTATTTACCAGTCAATAACGAGAAACATGAACTCCAATTTTCGTTAACTAGTTTGAGATTTTTATACACACTTTTGTGTTTTAACTTATTTAATGGGTTACAACAATAATTAACCATTGTTCTGCAAATATACCTAAAACAGTTTTAATAATAATTATAATAATAACAACCTGTAATTATCTGTAATTAAATATCACACTGTATAATTACTGAATTATTAAACTATACAAAATAATCGACCAAATAAAAATTTTACATATACTTACTTCAAATGAAATATTTTTTACGTAAATATAAAAAATATTGGCAAAATTGGTGACGGCAAAACTTATCTTACAAGTGCAGTAGAGATTTTAACGTTAAAATCCACGTACCGAGGCACGACAAGTTGAGTCGCGTTGAGGTGCGCCGCTTCGCTCCGCGTCACGCGGCTCGGCGCGCTACACCCTGTCACTTAGTTCCCTATAACTTTTGACAGAAAGGCGATCCATTTTTTTTTTCAACGCGATAATGTGCATAATTAAATTCTCTTTCATTTGGTTTTTTTTACATCGTTCTACGACATTAACAACATGATTAATTTTCATTTTGCAACTTAATTTGTTGTTAAAAATAGATTGTTTATCATTTTTTTTTAATTTGACACCGATATTCTGAAAGTACAATTCTTTCCGCGTAAAATGCGACTAAGCAGATGAAAATCTATCAAAACTGTTCGAAGTTATGATTTTTTTAACAAAAATGTACATGAAAATTAATTTGTTAATAACTATTAGCCAAGTGCATAAAAAAAAAAAAATCTTTTAGACTATGTTTTCTATAGTCAAAAGCTTCATAATAAACAACATTTCAATTAAAAAAAAAATCTTTTACTTTAGGTGTGACCGCTTTCAAAATTTTAACTCATTATTAACTGATAATGATAATTATTATTAATATTATTATAATAATTATTATTATATTTATTGTTTTATAATATAAAAAAAATATTTTTTAAATACATTTTTATTTTTAATGAGCAGTTTAAAGTTTAATTTTTGATTATGAAAAAAGTTGATGAATCATGTACCATTATTTGAAGTCTTTAAATTCTAAGGAATATATAACAAAAGAAATAAAAATGTACAATTTTATAAAAACATTCATTTATGAATGAATTAAAATCCAAATGTTCAATTACATATTAAATATATACATTTATTTTATCCGTTATATTTATACAATAATCAACTCAATATATGAGAATACGAATAATTTACTTATTGATATATTTATAGATATGAGATTAATTTATGCAATTAATTTAAAAATAAACATAAATAATTTAGAAATTTAATGAAGGAAACATTTATACAAAAGCATAAATATAATTATTCGTTGATGATTAAAAAATTAAAGCGGTTACTCAGTTAATTTTTTGTTTTTTATTTGATTTAACCTTTTTAGACGACACAAGTTTTCTTTTTACAGAAGGCTTTTTCAGTTGCAAATACTGCAGATAATTAATGTCAGTTTATTGTCTTCTTTTTTTTCGTTTTTAATGTTTCTATTCACAGTTGTCATCCACAAGTTCAATCCTTTGTTAAACATCTCCTCATAAATAATATCTGAAATTTCTCTGTAATGGATAACACATTTTCGCCATTCGAGTTTAACATTGGATGATTTCAAAAGATTTATCGCAACTTGTTTAAGATTGCGATAATGAGCAATTCGTTTTATTAGATTGAAACAAATTCTTGTCAATATTTGAATATCGTTTTTAAATCTAATATCTTCCATGTTTTCTCTGCACTCTTTGCAAAAATTTAATTTTTTGCTTATTTGATTAATTAAATTAATACAACACAATCCACTCTCTTGTTCAGTATCATCCAAAACATCCTTTGCGCATGAATTTATATCAATCGGGCCATGAAGAATGTTAGTGAACTCATTATTATCGATGTCCATTGGTACTAGATTATTACTGTTATCTTTAGGCATAAATTCTAAAAGAGTGAATAACATAGGTTCATTTCCGATTTCGCAATTACTATTATCTAATTTGCTTGGTTCCACATTGCTTATAAATAAAGTCTGAAAAGATGCTTCGAACTGAGCTGGAGTTGGATTATTATTTCTTACTGTGTGACTCCTTATTCTTCCGAAAAAGTTTTCAATCGGATCCTGATTGACATACCTAGTTTTGAGCTGAGTAAAACCTAAGCTTTGAACTTTTTTCCATAACAACTGGAACCCTTTTATAGTTTTAATCCAGTTTTTTAAACTAGGGACATCAGTTTCTTTCAAATTATCATCAATGTCTAGAAATCTAATACATTTCAAAAAAGTTAAAGCTTCGTCCCAAAATGTATGGTGCACAGAATTATTTGTTACAGGTCGTCTCAACGTACACTTGTCTTTTTCATCTGAACCATTTACGCTATCAAACAAATGGTTAAAAAATCTGCAAATTTTAGCTGTGCCCATTGCTTCTTTAAAACTAATTTCACAATCTTTTCCTTCGAATTTTAAAATTCCTGGAAATAAATGCAATATTAATAATTTTTAATAAAAATTGTTTTAAAAAATATGTACAACAAGTAATTTTTATATAAACAGTATTTACTTTTTTCACGAATTATAGACTCTATAAATTTTGCGATTGTAGAACTGAAAACTTGCGCTGCATTTTTCACGCGCATCTTCTTCATTTTTTCAGTGAAAATATGTTGGTCATTAAGTTTATTGAGCTGTTTTTTGACACTACTTTGGTCCATTAAATACATTAATACAATTGTCCTCCAGTTAGCTATTTGTCTTTCTTCTAAAGGTTTTCTCCAATTAATTTCAAGGTCTTTTGTTAATAAATTGTTCCTTACTCCTTTTAGAAGATGAGGAGGGTCAAACAGAGGAATTATTTCTTTTCCACTTAATGTGAAAGTGGTCTCTAAAATATGAATAAAGTTTATAACAAATAATAAATATATTAATGAATATTTGCATCACTTGATAAATAATATATACTAGTGTAGGAAATTGGTTCTCCCTCAATAAAGTTATGTCTGTCACTTTCGTTTTAATCGTATATAATATTTATTTGCAAAATGTAAATATGAGTCGGGGATAAAATTACACGTGTATAATTAAATTA
>JABFPM010005468.1:0-11229 GCA_022817325.1 Idris sp. 1 HC-2018 | reverse complement strand
TTTATTGACTATACTTTTCCCTCTTTAGACCCTTCTTTACTTTTCTTTAATGAATCCTAAAACTTAAAGCTTAACCTCCAGTAGATTTACATATTTGTATCAACTTTTCTTACTCCCTCCCCTTTTCCATTTTTAATTAAGAATACAATTTTATCAAATTAAAAACTTATAAGGAATGATTTTTATTTATTGATATCGATAAAAATCGTCTTGTACTTCTCTCCCACACGTGATCGATCGAAATCCAAAAGCGGTGCGATCATTTTTCATTTCCACGGTTCAATTTTGCGGACACTTATGCCTATCAGTTTATTAATCGCGCATTTAATTAATCACTGACGAAACACACGAACAAACCCTGAATGACACTTTTTTGCCATCGTCCGGCTTTGTTTTTTTTTTGTTTTACGATCACGCATAATTACGCTCGGCGAGTTATCTGCCGTCGATTAATGGAATATTCTAATATGCTAATCGATGCTGAAGTATAGACATATCGCACATCAACGAAATTGACGGTAATCGCGCGATCGCGTTCAGACGCTGCTTATCGAAACCGGTCACATTCGCCGAAACCCGTCACTTCCAAATACGTCTCGACGTGATTTCGTGCGCGCATTAATTCCCCGGTCGCCATTGTATCATAACCAGATTTTATCGGATACAAATTCGCAAAATGCATTTCAATGTTTTCTTTCCATGTCATTGTCATTAATTCGAGAGACTAGTTTTTTTTTATTTTATAATCTACAAAATTATTGTCAATACTTTAAAAGATGAACATGAAATTGCAACTCCGAAAATATATGTTCTTAGCCATGGACGTAATAATGTAGATAGGACAAAAAAATTTAATACGGTTATTTAAAAAGCAAAAGTTTTTGACGATGTAGAGTAAAATTATTTCTCAACAGATTTCACTCATTGCTACATATTCTGCTTGATAAGTTGATAACGACACATGTATTTGTTTGTGACTTCTCCAAGCTATTGTATATCCAAACAATTTACTTCTCATTCTTCTCATTCTTGTTTTGGCATCAAACTTGTGGTTTATACGGCCAAGTTATAAGACATACTAAGGATTATGATATAACTTTTTATGATTGACTGTTAAATTTTAATTATTCAAATTCTTCTTGGCGAGGTTCGGAAATAAATGAAG
The DNA here is from genome assembly GCA_022817325.1 of Idris sp. 1 HC-2018. Taxonomy (NCBI): domain Eukaryota; kingdom Metazoa; phylum Arthropoda; class Insecta; order Hymenoptera; family Scelionidae; genus Idris; species Idris sp. 1 HC-2018. The sequence continues at coordinate 10,064 of JABFPM010005468.1, read as the reverse complement.
AAATTATAATAATTTTTCTATTTCGTTAATCTTTATTCACAATGTTGGCATCACTGTCATAGGTAATGTTGAATCCCTTAGCCAAACAATCTACAATAATACAGTAAACGAATCGCAAAGTATACTGAAAATCAGCATGGTTAATAATATTTTTTAGGTTAAGTACCTCCTAATGGAAACATTGAAAACTATTTGACTAATAAGTATTACCGACTGTTCACCCAAATGCCATTGATGTATTTGTTTCTGAAAAATATTTTCTTGACTTTTTTCTTTTTAAAAATTTGTGGACAAAGTCTTTCAGATGAGATTGTATTTTTTGTCGAAATCAAAAAGAAAAGTGCAAAAAATGTAATATTCAAAATTAAAAGTCAATTAAAAATGATGAAACAAAATTTTATCTTGAAAATAAGGTGCGAAATGCGTAGAAATCATGTAATGATCGCTACTTGGTCAAAATAATTCGAGTTCCGCATAAATTAAAACTTCTTTTGCATATAAAACCCGTTGAGCAGGACACCTTACAGAGAACGAGTATAAATGTTGTTTATTTTGAGTTTCTTCCAGAATTAAAATACCTTTTTCTCGGATGACAAATAATCACAACACAATTATTAGCAAATTTTAATTTCATTTTCGTGTCACATTCCTTTGTGTTGTAAACACAAATCATTGAATTATAATAATTGTGAAATTTTACTCATAATTCAATGACAAATTTGATAAATACTTGCACTCGGAAAAATAAGCAATTAAAGTTATTTTTCAGTAAGGAATTGAAGTATTTAATAAATAATCATTATTTTGTAATCGTAAATTAAACTAGGATATTGCAATAAAAAATTTTCGTATGTGATTATCTAGATAGAGTACAGATTTGTCACCTTGGAATTTCCAGCTTGATTCTCTGTGAACTCAACTTTGTATTATAATTTTTGCATTTTAATTTACAAAACAGTAATAATAAAAGAAATATTTTTCTGACTACAATGAGCAAATTATTTTTTAGGTCGTGGCTTATTGAATCGTAATGAACTCGTCGAGCGTATTGGTACACGCCGTATCTCGGTCTACGCGATCGTACGAGTGGTCAGGTGACTTTGAATTTCAGGTCCACCCGCCGTAACACGGCAGCGGCCGGTAGCGCGACGCGATTTAAGCATTGAAACGTCGCAGGCAATGCCACGTCGGGCAATTATCGCCCGGCAGGACCTCGCCATGCATATATTAAGGCCCGTCGTCTCTCGTCCGTCGAGCAAGATATAGAAACGACCAATAGCCGGCGCAGATTTTGCATTGAGCCACGACACCTCTCGCCTGCCTCAGCTCCAAGATCTCTATCTTCCGCCGAGAGAGCTCAGTCGAATGAATAATTATCGATGCCAGCTTGGAAAGTGTGCGTTTTTTCGTCCTCACTTGCTTACGCGTGTACGCGCAAAATGTTGTCAAAATCATGGCCGATGAATATGGATGAACGGACTCGACAAGTGTATTGCAGATTTTACTTTTTTTCTTTGTTTTCCAATCGATGACAACTTTTCGTCTTTGTAATTTGAGTTGATCAAACTGGAGAACAAGAGATGACGAAATTTATAGAGAAAATAATTAAAGAATTTTGTAATAAATCAAAAAGAAGTTCATTAAGATCGTTTTAGGTCATGTGATAGATTTTCAGCGATCCTAGTGGAGTAAATATAAATCTAATTTCACTTTCGACTAAATGTTTTGCAACAAAGTTTAATTTAAATCAGCAAACATTTTTTAACTGGAATTAGTTTTGATTCATCAATTTTAACTTCAATTTTTTCTCGTCATAGGTTAAATTTGATATTAGTTTCACATTCAATCTGCTTGGATCACTGAAAACTGACCACGTGATTCAGAGTAATCACTAAAAATGTCACAGTTTCTGCTAGTGCAAAAATCTTTTAACAAAATTAGCCTATTGCTAAGGAAATGGAAAGCAATGGTAAGGTTTTTTGCATCATTTATATTTTTAATTCAAAAAAATAATTCCAAACTTGGCGAAATTTAATCTTACGATTTTAAACATAACTTTAGTATATGTTAACCTAAAATGTATATTTAAATTTCCATAATTTGTTACAAAAAGTTGTAACATTGCATCATTCTATTGGAAATAACTGACAAAAAATGTCAATTGGAAATGATGGAATTTAAAAATATAATTATATTTAAACTACTGCTTTGAATGTCTACAATATATATAAGTACTCAAAATCCGATAGCCGTCGTCGCCTGGTATTGCGGCTAAAAATTATGATACATCAGATGGCAATCTCTTTAAAAAATAAAGTGGCCCTTGCATTCAACAAAGAATACAAACTAGCGGTAAAAGATATTCTCGTTCATATGGCATAAGATATCGAACTATCGGGAATAATGAGTTGTGCCGTATCGCTCGGCGCATAAGTAAGCGCCCTGCCACGGCCGTACGGTTTGCCGATAGTGGACCGCCTTCCAAGAATCAGTATTTATTGTGACGCGATGAGATAGCGGTCACGGTAAGCAGGCACCACGAAATACGATTTTCAATATATGACACTTTACTATCGAGAGCCTCCCGCGCTCCAACGCCGGAGATACCTTGTCTGCGCTCGACTAAAAGGCTTCGAGATTCTTTTCTTGGAGGCTGACATAAGTCACCTCACAGTATCGAGGTGGCTCGTCCTAATTCGCAGAAAGTGTCTTTCATTTCCAACCAGCGCAAAATTCACTCGGCGAAGATCAATACGACACCTCCGCGACCTGGTCACAAAGTTTGGTCGATAATTCGTTTGGCTAATTCTTCTTCTGAACGAAAAATTCGTCTAATGCATTGAATTAGACGCAGAACATCTATAAAAATGTTTTCCCATTTTAAGTCCGCATTTTATCATTACTATGAACAAAAACAAATAATTATTTTCTAAACAAATTAATTTCGCCTAGAAAATTAATTTGCGTTAATTTTATTTACTGTTATAGATATAGGCGTGAACGGAAAAGTTTAATTGGTTTAACGTAGCAGTTGCAATAAACATAGATCCATTGTAGTAACTGTTAAAGCTGCGGACACCATAACAGTTCGTTATATGGTTACCGCAGCAAAATTTTTGGTCTCTAATCAGTACCAGTTAAAGTAACTGTAAAATTAACTTCGACATAGTTATTAGACTCTGGAATAGAGTTTTTTGTAAAGTTTTTTTTTCTTACGAAATAGAGAATAAACTGCAGGTGGTCATAGTCACCCCTGAGAGTCCACTGTTGATCTGTGTCGTTGGTAAAGTTTGACGATAAAGACTGGAGATAAAGGTGTCGTAGGAAAAAGGGGGACTGAAGCATGATAAGCCTGATTATGATCCCCAGTGGTTTTGACTGCAACTTTTTTACGGCAGATAAGGCTAGGTGTTTCGTGCACGATAAGGGTCCTTGTAACCCTCTCCTGCTCTTGCTAGCAAAGTGGTAAAAGTAGCAGCGTTAAAAGCTCGCGGATGACGAAGCACGTCGGGTGCGCCATTATCACCCGTCGTTTATGCGATTCGATTCTGCGTCACGCATACATAATGCCATAATTTTTACAACTGTCCATAAAATGCCGGAGCAAATTGAAAATAATGCTGGAAACAGCAGGACTTTGTTGTTAAAGACACACAAGATTATTAGTCTTCTCTAATTTTAACAATACATTATTAATACAATATAAAATTTAGCATCATTTATTAAATGTTATCGATATACCGAGCCATTGTGCGAGTCCTCGAGGCCGATCAAGTTGGCCGATTAGATCGCAATCTGGCTTCGTGGTATAATTATACAGAACGTCCTATTTGTTTCTGATGAAAATCGCGCATATGTTGCCCAAAAAACCGACCCCCCCTTGCTGGCTTTTTTTTCTTTCTCTCTCTCTCTCTTTGGCAAATGTAATGGACATTTCCGATTAGAGCAACAAGCGAATCCCAAGAGTAGGACAACGATAGCAAGAGGAGGATCAGATAGAGTGTGAGCTTTGGTTTGAGTCGATGGTGGGACCTTTTTATCGCGATGCTGGAGCTCGGCTCCTCATTAGCCCGCGCGCTCATCAATCACTCGTCCACGACCACCGCTATCTGGCTAACGTACACACGTAGTAAGCCCGATCGAAGGCTGTCCCAATATTTGGATTAGCGCTCGTCGAAGAAATTCCAAATCGCCCTGACCTTGAAAGCCGGCAAAGTCGGAATTAACGCAACTCTTGGATATCCATCTCCGGTTTACTTTTATATTTAATGTATGGAAAATTACCATGCCATACAAATTCGACAGATTCTGGCGTTGTAGCCAATCAAGAAACACCGCGATGATAAATATCTTAGGCTTTGTACCTCGGTATTCCCGGGGTAAATTTCGTAAGTAACATTATCGTAAGAAAACAATCGCAGTTGAGAGTGGTTCCTATTGGTTCGCATGAAAACTCGATAGTGGCCGGTGCGGTTAATCTTCGGCCAAGGCAGCCTCCTTGTGTAGCTCGATATTGTTTAACTTGGCTCGTTATCGCTAGATGCAGCTCTATAGCCATCTCTCCAGGGTAGCAACGAGATAGCGGCACCTTCGGTTCCCAAACCCCCGCGCGACTTTCCCTCCCCCCATGCTTAAACTGTTCATTCTAGAGCAGGGGCTGCATAAGCCCGATAACACACCCGAGTTTTGATAACCGACTTTCATATATATATAATTATCTACCTTTCATAGTTGACCTTTTTAAAATTAGACTTTAATAGATCCTGTTAAATGTCTAAGTCAAATGTTTTGAGGTTTAACCAACTCCAGAAGTGGATACAAGAAGATAAGAAAAAAGTCATTGCAATTTCATATTTCTGTGGTACCAGTACAGTTAACAGTTGTTTTGTCATGTGAGTGCAAAAATGTTAAACCTTTTTGGACTTTAGTTTAGAGTATAGTCTTCGTCAAACATTATTATTGATTGTGTCGTTGACAAGCAGCAAGAGTTGCCAAAAACTTGATATCGACCGCTGGTTCTCACCAAGGTCGTGGGATATACAACGCACGTTATAACCCCAGGAATTGGAGAAGAAAGGGCAGTTTATAATAAAGCCTGGAGCAAGCAAGATAGCCCGGCGTTATCGGTATTTGTGTCCAGCCACAAAACCCTTCCTTACTATATTCTCTTCATTGAAACGTGCCACCTACGGGAGAGCGTTTGTCGTCCGTCGTCATCGTGGATTAGCTGGCGATCCCCGAAATCCTTCGCTGACGCAAATCTGTCTCCCTTTGTGCCCGTCAACCCGTCGCAAATATCAACGTTTCATTTTCCTCTTTACCTTTTACTTGGACTTAACGTCACAAATCCTCATCACCAATATATTTATATATATATATATATATATATGTGTATAAGCAATATATGAATATGAAGCAAATAATATATAATATAAAAGATCAAAATATAAGCAAACATTAGATTGAAATTGAAATTAATCAGCCAGTCTGTCAGCAAATTGACACCCTGGTAATTCAATTAACAGCATCATTTTGTCTGGAAGTGAATAAATGTATATATATATATATATATATATATATATATAAGACTGGCGGGGGAACGTGCCACGAACGCTAATTTAATACTTCTCGCGCGGGAGCGCAGGCTAATGGCAGCAAATTTACTTCGCAGCTTGGTTATCGCGAGGCCTTCGCTCAATAAGCGAACGAACGATAAATCGCAAAATAAGTATAAACTTTTCTCGATTTATATTTTGTGTTTTTTTCCCCCCGATTCACTTAATTGACGATCTTTGTTTTTTGCCTTTGGAATCGCGTGTTCATCGATATTTCCGGAGCCGATCGTTATTCAAACCCGAGGGCTGTCCATTTACCTCTCGTGAATATTCAAATTTTCGGCGAGATTTATCATTGCGCCGTGGCACTTCGATCGCCTCTAATTGGGGGCACTCCCACCTTCAACATTCCAACAGATAATATACAAAAGCGTCGCGTCTTAATCACAAATAGCATGTCAACCCCTAGTGAAACTGAAACATAAATATATGTAGCATATAATATATACATTTTATCAACTTTTATACTTTAAATAAACTGATATTTCTTAATTTTGGAATTGTAACTTTTTTAAGTCCCAGTTTCACAAGAATAACAATTATTTTCTTCTTAATAAATAATGTTGAAAAAAATCAACTTATAAAAGCCTTGTGACACTAGTCAGACACACTAGTAGCGTGTGTGTATATGTGTGTGGGAGTGTGTGTGTGATAACCCTTGCGTTATCGTTGGCAGGGGTTGGCGAGAAGGGAAAACGGCTTAGCATCAAGTTGAGCGATCCCAGAACGCGATAGCCGATGTCTGATAAGTTGCACTCTATATTATAACACCACCAACAGAGCGGTTCCTGATAACACGCCGCTCGCAGCCGATTAGCAAGTGTGTGCGTACACATATAGTTACAAACCAACTTGATCATCACAATTTGGCTTCAATTATTTTGTGCAACCAAAAGCTTTGGCTCTTTTCTTTTTTTCCGACATACCTGTCGTTCTTTTACGTCATTAATATGTATCTCTGTGTAGAGAAATATTCCCGGCAGATACCGCGGAATGTAATCCTTAAAGGCTGCTGTTGTTTTGCTTTGGCGGAAAGAAACAAATTGTGTATACCACGAAAGGCAGCAGAAGAAGAGGGAAAAAAGGAAAAGAAACAGCACCGCATGTAACGCGTATCGCGGCACATCTGCCGCGTATTTCCAAACAATGCCTCGCCTGAATCACGATTCCCAGCACAAGGTAGGGTGAACTCTTGCAGGATGACGAGAGAAATCAACATCTTCATCGGGAGCCCGAAATGAAGGTAAGGTGTGGTTTTGTTCCCAACCAATTCCTCCTCCATTTTGGTTCCATTCATAGTTCCTCTGTATAATAGTATTTACTGTCAATTATCCTTTGAACCCCCATTAATCCATCAGAGCTTATTTTCTCTATCTAGAATTTCGTTAGATCCTTTAATTTCCATTCAATTGGATGCAATTGTTTTTTTTTCGTTTGCTTTTTTCTTTTGCTTGCCAGGACGACAACTAATAGCCACGATTATTTACGAGATTTCCGTACGTACAAATGCGTGCATCGATGCGAACAGCTCCCCTATGTTTGGCGTATCAGCGCCGCCGCATCTGTCCCTGTTTTATCTTGCAGGCAACTTACCATTTATGGTCGCGCGATTTCTCCACAGCGACCTCACTCTTTTTCTAGCGAGCGACAAAATTTTCACGATTGTCCTGCCAGTATTGCCGCACGGCGATTCGTCATCTGGTGTCAGTTGCACTGGAATACCATAAAGGAGATATGGTTAGAGTTAATAATTGTCGAGCAAATCATTTGCAGGACGATTTAACAATGGCAGGCGTGGCGATACTGAGAAAACAATATGAGAAAAAGTACCAATTTGAAATTGATTGCGAAAGCTGAAATGGAAGCATCATATCTATATAATGTGTGTAGAGCTGATTTGTTTGCTTTGGTAATTATAAATCAATATGTTAATCCTTCGTGTTGTTTTTTTTTCGTTTCTTTCTGGTGAGAAAATAAAATTTGCAGCCAGTCATAATGATTTGGGCCATAAAGTGTGCGAGATGGCGCTGGGGTGCGGGTGAAAGAAAGAAAGAAAGAAAGAAAAAAAGGGACGGGTGGAGATGTTATCGGTGCCATATTAGAGGAAGTTATAAATCGCTGCGAATCTAAAATTGATCTTTTCTGCAGCAAGCTACGCTAAATAACATTTAAGAGCGCGCACAGATATTGGCAGGATATCAATCTCAGCTTCATCCTGGGCTGCAGATACCCGAAATCGAGATATATCGATTGTGACGAGTTCGACAAAGCATCATCCATGAGAGCGCCAATCTGTATGTGTAATTAAAACAAGTTTAGTGGGATTTTTTTCTTAAATCTTGTTCGTCATAGATTTAGATGAGAAAACAAAGGACAATGAAATAGTATTTTTTCCCATTTAAAATTTATTGGAACCTATTAAAAGTTATTAAATCTATTAGAAGATATTAAAACTTATCTAAAATTACTAAATGCTATTGGCAATTTGTAAATCTTATTGGAAACAATTAAAACCCATTGAAACCTGATAAAACAATTATTTCAATTAGAAACTAATGAAATAAAATTGTTGAACTCGTGTTGTTGAATTAAATTTCAGTGTTAGTATGCCTCGAAAAAGGCGAGAGAGGGCATGGCACAGGACAAATTGCCGCCAATTAAAATTCTCCGTCATTTTGGTCTGTGTAGCCACGTCGTGTCGAGCATTGCCGGGCCAGTTTCACCCAATTAAGTTGTACCCAAGCGCAGAGAGACGAAATCGTCTTGGCTCCTGAATGAATTAATTTCAAAGTCCAAAAAAAGGGAGTGAAATAAAACTTGTTATCGCGGTCTTTTTCAATATAATAAAACTGGTAATAATAATTGAATTGGACGAATGGACACTTGATCTTGGAAAATTGTTCGTTAACTAGTCAACATAACATTTATTACAATAACGTGTCTGGATAAACGGTAACCATTCCTTTTCGAGCTTTCCTGATCGAATCTCCCGCTGAGATAATTACAACAATTAATATCTATCGCACAGAAGAGCTATCATTATCGCAGATTTACGGTCATTTGAGCACTGAAAACGCCGCTCAAGGCGCGGTTATTTTATTTTTATTTTTTTTGTTATTACACAGGAATCGAAACCGAAAGAGCAGATGTTGTTAATACGCCGTCATCGAAGGAGTAGCCTCTGTAATCAAGTGACTCGCGCGCTCAGTCACTTTTCCTTTCCTTTTCCATATGTGTTATTAGAGGAGCATCGACGAACACGAAACTCAGTAGCATTCTGTGAAGATAGCCACCTTCGGGATTTATCGAGTGATCTATGGGGAGATTTTTAAAAAGAGATATTCAAATGAGAGCTCCGAGCGGCAATTAATGGGACCAAGTCTCGTTTCCAAGTGGCTCGTTGTTTCATTACAGAAATTAATGGGTAATTAGTGGGAGAACGATTATGAATGATTATTTGATGAGGCCAAAGAAATTGATCATTCTCAAGGTGTTGCCAGCCTTTAGTCGATAATTTTCAACTTAGACTATTAATTGGAAATTTATCGGAGAAATTTTACTGCAAATACTGTTATGGTACTTTTTTATACTGAAATAACAATTACGCAGAATTGTTCTTGAAAAAGAAGAAAAAAACATACTGTCAAAACAGATTCCTCTGGGGGCAACAATGTTTGAGTTAGCCAATAACGTGATCCTAAGCAAACACGCACATCTGGACCATTGTGTGCGGGTGCGAGAATCGCGTTATCAGCGGCGGTGCGCGTCGCGTCGACGACGACAGCGTCGTCTTTATCTTTGGCGGTGAGCGTCTCGTTATCGGGCGCCCATTAGAATATCTAAATACAACCCCGGGCCTGGGATCGCAAGCTCCACTGGGGCAGCTTTTCCAGGCCGCAATCACACGCGACCACTCGATAACGTCGAGTTCATATATTTTCTCCAAAAATATCCTAGATATACAAATTATCTAATATAATACTTGCAAAGTAAACTACTTAGCTACACTATAAAACAGCAGATTACGATAACATTTTGCAAGCGTTTTGTTTTTTGGTCTCAAATTTTTTTTGTCCCTTCCTGAGTAGTGAAAGCAAATTAAATATGGAGGTTTTCAAGTATGAAACAAACCCGTGTAAAATTACGTTAAGTAATTTATTTTCATTGTATAATTTTTGAGTATGATATAATTTCACTAGCAAAATTGAACTTCAAAAATATATTTTCTTTTATAGTCAAGTATCAAAAAGAGTTTTAAGATTTTAGTTTTAATAATTTTATAAAAGATGTTATACTATTTTTCCTCGGGAATAACCTATATATTGTATTTGTGGAGAAATTCAATAGAAAATTGAATGATTATCCACAAAGGGATTGTCGATGAAATCGTCACACGAAAGGGGAGAAATATCAATCTTATATTTGTCAGTCAGAGCAGTCACTAAAAAG
>JABFPM010005467.1:0-11234 GCA_022817325.1 Idris sp. 1 HC-2018 | reverse complement strand
AAATGAGGAGGTCATCGCTGAAACTGAAGCTTATTTTGAAGCGAAAGATAATTTTTTTTATAAACATGGTATTGAAAAATTGGAAAAGCGTTGGAACGATTGTATCACCCTAAAAGGTGATTATGTTTGTGAATAAAAAAAAATTTTGCAAAAAAAATGTTGTTTTCATTGTTAGTCTCGGGACTTATTGATCCATGTGTTATCAAATTTAAATTGATAATTTTATCAATGAAAATATTTATTTTTTGTTTAATGTGAAAATGTTAATTAAAACTGTTCTGTATACCTTTAAATCAAAATTGATATTAGAACTTAAAGCTACTTTAATATGCATTTGAAGTATAAATATAAAATGTTGATGAATAATTTATCAACTACAACGAAAAATTTAAATTAGAGAATGCTTAATAATGAAAGTAAGGCGTGGACATTTTCTTCGTTCGAATATTTTAAGTCGATGACTTTATTTTTGAAACAGTCTCTCTAACATTGTGCGTCGTCATTTAAGAAACAGTAGGTATTCAGTTTACAAACAAGTCTCAATCTTGATTTGAAACATTTTTCATCCAAACTTTTAAACATACATTTTAAATTCAAACTTTGAACTTCAGTCATAAACCTTTATTTTCAAATTCAAGCTTCAAACTTCAAGTTTTAAACTTAAATTTTAAACTTCAACTTTCAAATTTTATTTTATTACTTAATTTTTGTTTCATTAAAATGTCCAGTACTCATTTTAATTTTACAAAAAACATTTAACCCTCTTGTTAACGTTTTACCCAGTAAAATTTTGTTCCCCGAACCACTTAAGCAGAGAAAACAAATTTAGCAACACTTCCTTCAATAAAATAATTTCACAGTTCACACTTCGCACAAATCGTCTCTCCTCAATTGCAGCTCGCAATTTTCCAATTTGTCTATGAAAAAAAAGAAAAAACAACAAGTCTAAGTACCGTATTTTTGTCCGCGGTGAACGCCGAGAGAGAGTTCATCTCGACGCCATAGTTGTCATCATCATTATAGCGTCCGGTCATCTCGTTGGTGAAAATAGTTCCGGATGTCATGATCGGATTTCGAACTGAGTAATACAAAAAAAAGAACTTCAAAAGCAGCCAGAAAAAAAACTTTTCTTTTACTTATTATTATTTTTTCTTTTCTTTTCTTTGGCCGACCGGGTCAAGCGTTCCGGCGAACCGATTGCAAACCGACTGGGAGTTTAAAAGCTCCTGTCAGTACGGCGGCTAAACTAAATAGCGCACGTTGCCGCTTTAGACAAGAGGAGCTGCGGCGCCTGAAGCTCTGTCGCGAGACGACGCAGAAAAGTCCGGACCGATGCCAAAAGTCCGAGGCTAAATCTCAAAATTGATGTGAAAAAGAAAGTCAAAAAGAAAAAAAAAAGACAATACAATTTTTTAATAGCTGCTTGTGAACTTGCACTTGAAAGTTTTTGAATTTTTGCGGTCATATTTTGGGGGGAAATTTGAAAGGGAAAAAGTGAGCGATTCTTTTTTTCGAGCTGGCACCGCTTTTTACGGAGTTGTTCCATTTAAAAGCGGCCCGGGGGAGAATTGCGTGCGAGGGGGCCGACACTGAATGGACCAGTTTTTACCAAGGGTCCGTTCAAGGTCACAGGATAGAAATGGGTTATTAGAATAAGCTGACGTATTTTCTGTGGAAGACAAATTTTATTTCCTTGCACTTGATTTTATTCGTTTTTTTTATAGTTTTATTAGAAAGATGTACAATTTATTATTAACTTTTTTGCATTAACTCTTAATGTAACAAAAATGACATTGTGATATCGCGGCATTGAAATTCATTGGTGATTTACAATTCAACAAGATATATTTGCGTTTATCAAAATAGAATTTATTCTATGAATATCATTTTGAAAAGAGGTATTTTAATCTTCGGACAATGATTAGTCATTCGCATTTAATGTCGCGTTGGAAAATATTTTCGTCCTATTAAATTTTTTTGATCCAATTTAATACAAATTATATTTTGATAGTATTCGTTTACTGAATGAAACTTGATTGTGAAATATTTTTCATTGATACTGTTTAGAATTACTCAATATAATAGTTACAAATATTCAAGAAGTTTTGATCAAAGATAAAATTAGTGAACTGTTTTTTGAAATAAAAGTAAAATGTTGTACAGTTATTTTATCAATTTTTCGAAATGAAATTGCGCAATTGGGGCGTCAGCAAACAGGTCAAGATCAATATTGATTCATAACCATTTAAACATGGCAATACACCAAGAAATTTTTCGTCTGTTTACACAATACAGAAAAATGCATTGGTATTACATTTTTTGTAAGACATTTTCATTGTTATACAAGAATTTCGTTGTTATGTAATTTTGTTGTTATTCAATAATTTTTGTTTGAGTTAAAATAAGACAAACTTATACATTTTGTGACTTCGGACTCCAGAAGTACAATTTCTATTTTTGAAACTCGGTCTGACTTTCAAAAATTATGTATCTCATCGTTGCAGACATTTTTTTCTTCAATTTTATGATTCAATTTTATTTCTAGACTTTTGTATGAATCGAAATCCTTTTCCTGTTGTATTTTTATATACATTTATTTGTAATACAATTTTTAAGTAATTCATACCCTAAAAACCTTTTAATTATTGTAAAAACAAAAAATAAACTTATTTTTAACATTTCAAAGTTTTTTAAGCTTTCATGTTTTTAATTTTTTAATTTGAGTATATCACACATAGTAAAAGTTATTTTTTAAAATTTTCTTTAAATTATATCTTTATGTTCTCTTAAGGTAAATTAAATTTTGTATTTGCATGAAAAAAACTTCAAAATGAACATCTCATGAAAGTAGAAATACTTTCAGTCAATTTACTAAAACGCGGCAATTAGCAAAAACAGTTTATGATAACAAAGAAAAAAAAGAAGAAAATATATCGATCGTTCTGCATTTTTGAAGTGAGCTTGCAATTAATAAAACCAGTTTATGATAACAAAGAAAAAGAACAAGAAAGTGCATGTTAAAAGTTCCGGATTTTTAAGACAGCTTACAATTAATTACTAAATTAATTGCTAGAAAAAGTATTGCTATTTTATGCACGACTCATGCTATCATTCCAAGGATTATCGAACGTTAAATATTTGAATTAACGCATACGATAAGACCTACTGAATGGTGTGTCTTGAATGACAGGCATGCTTTTCCACAGATAAGATAACTGTCGAAATCAAGGAAGCGCAATCACGAGACTTGTTTGCAACTACTGAGTATTTTTTTCAACTCCTGTCGATCGAATTATTTACCAGCGCTACTGCTATAACTTTTTTCTTTTTTATTTTAATCTACAACAAAACTAATCTATTTTACACATTGTCAATAATGACACACTGCAAAAGTTATTCATTGTTTATCGCCGAAGAAATGATAAACTCAAAATTATTTATCAATAATTCAAATTCATTCAAAACATTACATTCCTTCACAAAAATATTTCTTAACCAGCATTAAGCGTCATGTATAAAGATAATATTTCCTTGTTTCATATTGAAATCAAACTTATGCAATGCAAATATTGTCGACAAAATTTTTCCACTTAAATAAATTAATAGATATTATTTTAAACAAAGATAAAAAGAATGAGGCTATCAGTATTAATGTTTTTGTGATAACAAAATTGTTTGCATTTGAATGGGACTATTAAGAGTCTCTTGAGTGCGTGGACCCGCAAAACTGTTAGCAATTTTATTTATCCACGTGCTCGTCTCAGAATCTAATCGGGTCGGCTAATAAAGCGGTCAGTGCAATGACGAATTAACACTGACGAGGTATCACAACCAGCGTCGATACACGTCACATCCTCATACTTAGTAAGTAGCTTCAATTATTGGTGCAAATGCCCCTGAAACAACACATATCGCTTGTACCTATAATCGCAATTTGACCTTTTTCATTCAGTCGCGTGCTATTGCGTGAATGCAACACGTGTGTAACTTTCTCTTTTTGTTTTTTTGTTTTTTCTTCGAAAATGTTTATTGCAAATAGTAATTTTTCATTTAAACAAAGTTATATTTAAAATTTATCCACATAAAAATGCATGTATTATAAGTTAAAAATTTTCCATATGAGTGTGACATATATTTGTAATTTATTATAAAAATATATTCGTTTAAAAATGTTATTGTCAAAATAAATTTTTTATTTCAAAGAAATTTAAAATTTACCCATACAAAATTCACATATTTGGGCCATAAATAAAGTCTTATATAAATGTTTCTTTTAATACTTGATTAAATAAAGTTTAATTTTTTGTTTGTTTACTGGTGTTTTAAAATAAATTATTGCTGACAATTTCAACAGGTAATAAATAATTGAATGTTTAAAGGATATGCATAAAAAAGAAAAATTGTTGACCTTCATTTCAATGTCTGCTGAAGGAAGACTTATTTAATTAATTGTAAGAATCGATGCTTTTGAAGTGATAAGGATTTTTATAAAAGCTGTCACAACTTATTAAGGAATTTTGATTTATGTACATTATGTGAATGTCATAAGAGATGAATGTCAGCGCTTAATTTCTCACTTTTTAACCTTAATAATAAAATATTTAAATGAAATAAAGGTAGCGTGTTAAACATTGTAGTCATTTATTAATAATAAAGTTGTAACTTTCAATTTTTATTATTGTAATATAAGTTAAGTAAGATCGTAGACAAATATATATTGTCATTTTTCAATGATGATAACAATTTTTGATATAAATTATATACATATTGCTTTAAGGTCATTATTATTTATTATGCCAATATTACTATCAAGTTTTAATTTTAAAATTTACTTCCATTTCACAACCTAGATATTTTATTAAACATCAAGCTTGTAGATATAATTTATGCTTAAATATTTTTAAATTTATTTGAAGCTTTCGTTTAATGAAGGAAAAAAATAATGATAAGCTTGACAATTTTTAATTTTCTCTTTAAAAAAAATTGATTGTCAGAGTTAATTTTTTCAAAGGATCAGCATTTACAAAAAAGAAGTTGTAATTTGCATTTAAAATCAGAAATTACCACTCGCTTTTTTCTTGTAATTAACATTTACCTCACATTATCAAGTATGGTTGATAATAAAGATACGCCCTCTTTCAATGAAAATTCATCAAACATAATGAATGGTATCTACTTAAAATTTAACAAGAATATCTACTTAAACTTAACAAGAGTATTCTGTCAAGTAATTTGTTCAATTGCATTTTTTGTCGCTGACCGGATAATTACGAAGTCATTTGATTTACATATTACGAGATTGAAAAAAAATTGATTCGATAAAAAAAAGGATATTGATTTCTGCAATCATTCGTTTATGCTTAATCGACTTGTAAAAATGATTGCGAGAGCTGTAAGCTTTTATTGAGATGATTTGGAATTTAATGTGTCCTGACTATAAACAGTTCAGGAAATAAAATCTGTTACGTCTGGAAGGCGTAAGAAAAATACATTCATCTGTGAATAGGTAACTCCGGTTCCTCAATTATAGACCACATGATTTGAATTGCTCGCACATTAATTTGCCCTCTAAAACACAAATGAACTTGATTATCGACATCTTTATGATGGACTTTTATTGTCCTCACCATTTGGACTAATTATTTCTTCGTAGTCTTAAAATGTTCAACAGTTTATTTTCAAATAATTTCTAAATAATTTCAGCAATAATTTGTTGAACAAAAAAGTTTTAAGCAAGAAGTGAACTCAAATTATAATTCGTCCTTATTATTTTGCTGAAATATTTTTAAAAGCTTACGAAGTTTTGATTTTTCATTTGATTTTTCAACTCCAAGTAAAATTATTAGATCAGATTTTGATTGATATTTTGAGCAAAAATTGATCAAGTAAATGAAAAATACCTAAGTCAAAGTTCGAGCAATGTAAGAATTATGATTTACATATTTTTTGTCGGTTTACTCATATTTTGGTCAATTTTTGATAAAGTTCTTTTGATCAAATCGTTTGTATCCTAAAATTTTACTTTTAAAAAGTTAAAAACTTTAATTTTAGAACAATAAATTTAGTTTTAATTTTGATAATAAAATTAAGTAACATTTATTTTAAAATGTAATGAAATCGAGTGCAAAATAAAGTTAAATGCAAATGAGGATGTGGTGTTACGTTTTTTTTTGTGATGACTAATCTGTTACAAAAAAATGTGGGCGGCATATAAAACGGAATTTCGGCATTTTTATAAACCAAGTACCCTATTTTACGGACAATACACAAAGCCTGATAACTTGAGATTCTTTTTCCGTTTGAAAATGTGCCTCTTTGTATTTCGACATGGCAACCTTGCTATTCACCATGGTTACAGCGACAACCTTCATTACCGAAGGACTGAGTACTTTTTTCCCCTCTGTTGCATAAATATTTAACCATAAAAGTAAATTTAGTTCCTTAATTTTATTTTAATCTAGATCAATCAAATATTTATCTCAACAATTTTATCAAAATACGATAATTTTCGGTATCAACATTGCAGACTCATATTTCTGACTAAAACGTGCATGACAATTGCAAATATGCAGGTAGGAAATAGAGGTGCATTATTAATTTATTA
The DNA here is from genome assembly GCA_022817325.1 of Idris sp. 1 HC-2018. NCBI lineage: Eukaryota > Metazoa > Arthropoda > Insecta > Hymenoptera > Scelionidae > Idris > Idris sp. 1 HC-2018. The sequence goes on along the minus strand of JABFPM010005467.1, from coordinate 4,630 downwards.
TCTCGACCAATATTATTAAAAAGAAGGCGGAAGAAAAAAAAGAAACTAAAATACTTGACGTAAAAAACGTATACTTGAGTAATTTATGATAAACCAATGGCCTTGAATCGCGTAATGTTTGCAAAAACAATTTGTCACGTTGGTTAAAACAATAAAGTTGATTTGCATTTATTATTTCAAGTAAAGTTGCAAAAAGTATTTAACTCTTTTTGGATTTTTTTTTCTCGTTAAGAAAAGATTTTGTTTACAATTTTTGAAAATGAACAAAAAAGAATCGGTTCCAACATAACAAGTACAACGTCTTACATCAGCATAATTGCAATCGGAAGTATTGCGTGATATGTGAACGCCACAAGAAGAAATTACAGTTGCAGAAAGTAAAAATCAACGCGGGCTATAACAAGGGGTCGTGGAAAATTTTGAACGTTTGCTTTCGTTTTTCACAGTCAAGTGCAAAAATTAGAGAACTAGTTATTACAATTACCAGATTTTTTTATTTCTATAATGACTAATATAATAAGTTTTTAATCATGTAAAAAAATTGTAGATACAATTTTTTCTGTCTGCTAAAAGTCTTAAAAAAAACATAACTGTGTAGAATCTATTTTTAGCAACGAAGATATTGCAATTTTTTTTCTTTTTTTAGTTGGTCGAAAAACTTGAAACTACCTACACACTACGATATGCATATGAGTGTCAAGCAAATGTTTGACCTCGAGGTGCTGCTTGACCGCGAGGACCTTAAACGCAAATTTTTTAAAAAATAAATAAGGAAAGATTTTCTATGGGAATAACGTTTGTGAAAGAGAAAAAAATTCTGCAGTTAATCGACAGTAATTATAATAGATTTGAATATTATCTGTCATGACTATTCATAATTATTTTTTGTCAAACGATAACAGTCAAAATAAATTACAATAAGTAATTACAGCGAAAGCGCGATTATGCCCAAGCCTGGCAAGATGAGGAAATTTCCATGACGTCTGATGCATCGTACACTTGAATACACACATGTATGCCAAACACATACACAGAAAAAGAGACCAAACTTGAAGCGTTCCAAAAGTTCCTTTCTTTTCTCCAGGCTCAAAACTCGTTTTTTTGTTATACTTTCTCGGCTTCTAAGAAAAACTAACCAAACTGAATTTATTTTCTGGTTCAATAAATTTGCTTGTCAAAAAGTTTATTCATTCGAAAAAATGTAATTGAAAAACTGGATTGCAATTTTGTAAACAAAAAAGTTTTATATTACATCATAAATGTTATTAATATTTCATTAATCATTACGTCATCGAAAAATGTGTACCCGAGCTGATAAAATTCCTACGTCTATAATATATATTATAAACGTGCCAATTAATAAGGGTCGAATTAACGTCTCATATTTATATGTATAATTTGATCGCGACATTCTTGAATTCAATCAGTTATGGAAAAATATTTGATCAGTTGCTTTGAACGCAACTTTTATTAATTTTAATTAAAAAAACAGCTAACAAATTTATCCAATTAAAATTTGAGCAAGACAAATGAACTCTTTTTTTTATTCAGGTTTGTTGAAGAACAATATAAATGTTGACTTTAAATCTATACTAATAAAAAATTAACATTGCAAATAAAAAAAATTCAAAGAGACTAAAAATGTTCTTTACTCAAGAATTTTTTACACAAAATTCTTACTTTGTTTTGATTTTTCGAAAAAAAAAAAAAAAAAACAACAATTTAAGACAAATTTAAACAGTGTGTGATGTTACGATACTTAAATAAAAAAATGTCTTTAAGATTTTGTAGTCAAATTTTTTAAATGAAAATTAAAGCTTGAAATAAACTCTGTTTATAATTTTTTTTTTAAACGTAATTATTTTTTTAACGAAGGTCTTGCGGTAAGCGAGCAACAGAAAATCGGATAAAAGCAAAAGTTGCGATGACGACCCGTTTAGCGTCCATTGACGCTCAATCGTATGTCGTTCTAGGCTATGTTTAGAGTCTGTTAAACATAAACGACGCCCGGCGCCGTTAGGCACGCAAAAGAATTCAAATAAGCCCGCCACCCGGGAACGTCGCTGAGAGAGAATTTTTGCGTCCGTCTGGCAGCATATTTTAACTTTGCGAAAGTATCTTTAACGTCTTTTTTTCCTACTCACAAATATTCAACCAACTTTTTACTGGTCATTAAATTTTAATTATGAATATCCAAAAAAAAAGCAATACTTAATTTGATATTTTCTTAAGTAAAAAAGTTTTATTTTAAGCAACCAATTTCAAAAAAAGTTTTGCCAAAATTAGCTTCTGAATGACACTGCAAAAAAATAATTTCTGAGGCAATCAGGAATTCATATTGACACTCCCTTTTACGTGTCAAGCAAGAAATTTCCTGCAATCACTGTGAATCGATAAGGTAACTCTGATTTATTAAAAAAAAAGAAACATAATTAAGGTATATCTCACAGTAAATTATTACTTACATCGAATAAATTACGTCTTTTAACAAAAAAATTATCTTCGTTGAAGAGGGTACCAGGATTACTCACGTGGCAATACACATATGTACACATATACGTACATATTACAAAATAGATATAACTAGTTCGTTGACGCATTAAATTCAATGAACTTTATTTACAAAGAAATATTTAAAAATAGATAAGAAGCAATTCTATTTCTTAATTGAAAGATTTAGAAGTGTACTTGAAAATTATTTGCAATATAAAATACCGAAAACAAAAAATGATAAAAAAGGAATGCTGTTATATAAAGTGGAGCACGAGAATTTTTTTATCTTATCATCTGAGATAGAATTCAAAAATTATAATTAATTTCTTACCAACAATTATTATTGACACAAACGTAAACATTGTATTATAATTATTGTAAAAAATGAAACAATGAATTTTAAAAAAAAACATCCGCTTCTATTTTTATTGGAACATTATACTCAGCTAGTGATCCAATGACACTCATTAAAATAATGTTTATTGAGGTTGATAAATGTTTAACATTATTGCAATTATCGCAAACCTATCTTTTTAAATTTTACTTGAGTATGAAGAACATATTGTTTATACATTTTCGTATGTAATTATATGTGTACAACTTACGTAAAGAAATGCGTGTCATTTTTAGTATCTAGAATGAAGAAAAAAAATTTTCATATCCTTGCGTAACATTTTTTTTTTTCGATAAGAAAAGTTCTTTTTGTTCAATACGTTTCACACCTTTTATCACACGCTCTTTAATAAATTCGCAATCAAGTAAACTATTGTGTAGCTGAAAAATAAATGTTCAATCTCAAGTGAACAAAAAAAAAGTCATCAACAAATTTGTAAAAAGTATATCAATTTATAAAAAGTACAACAATTTATCTACTTTCCAAAAAATTGCTATTTTTTAATACTAAGTGAACAACTTTTTAAATAAATTACTCCTCAAAGTGTATCTGAAAATGCCGTGTAGAGTTATTTTCACTTCACGCCCATTGAGGGGTCCTCAAAAATAGTCGCTCATAAAAGTTAAAAATAAAACAAAAACAAGACAATTTGAAATTCTCACAAAGAAATATTGCGTAATATTGATTCAACCCTAGGGACCTGCGCCGAAATACGTAGAGACAAAAAAAAGAAATAGAAGGTGCAGATTAGATCAATAACCCATGCAAGCCGGCTTCTGTCTCATGGACACAAACTTGGCTTTGCCATAATCTAAAATTTGTTGTACGAAATAAAAAAAGGATTACCATATATAGATGTAAAGATATAAGAAATGACTCACCTTAAAGTCCCCATGTAGTGGCATCGAAGCCTGGTTCTGCATTTTGTGCGACATGCTTAACAAGCGTTAAAATTTCTTGCGCCCGCAAGAAATCCGTATAGTAATATGGTTTGCGCAATACACCGGCGCAATGTGAATCCTGCCAGTCTAGGATTATTTTGCTACAAGTATTTTGCCGCAGAACGCACGCGCATACGACTTGTATATATATATATAATATTGATGCGTACACGTGCTCACACAAGCATATACTCACTCAAATAACTTTTTATCAGTGTATCAAATATTTTAAAATATATAATAATATATATAACACGTATACAATGTGAGATATATAATAAATAATTATTACAATGTTGGATATTTACACCATAAAATATATACAATATTTTTTTTTTACTTTGTGCCAGTTTTTTTCAGTTTTGCTTATACACGTTTTGTTTATAAATAATTTACGTATATATATATATGCTTGTCAACTCAGAGGCACCGTCACAATTTTGGAAAAGTTGCTTCCCAAATTCTGGGTTGTTTTTTAAACTTTGATTTTGAATTGTTTTTTTTGTTTCACTGTGTTTACTTTTTTTATTTGTTTATACTTTGTGCAAAATTTTAAGGATCTTAGAATAACTCTCGAGACCTCAACGAAGAATGAGGAGCCAAGCTTAACGAGCGCGCTGGTAAACCAATTCCCCTTCTTTAGCTTGCTTGGAAGGGAGTTGGGGCGATTGCCCCCCTTTCCCCCGGAGACTGCTTCATCGCAGACATAACCACCATGTCGTACCTTTTTTTTGATGTCCTCCCTCTTTTCTCCTTGCCCTCCCCCCCCCCTTCCCACACCCCTAGTTGTTATGGTATGGAA
>JABFPM010005466.1:0-11234 GCA_022817325.1 Idris sp. 1 HC-2018 | reverse complement strand
AATTTAATAAAATATGTTGAAGATGGATTGTCTAAAATAAAATACACATCTTTATCCGAATAAAAAATGTCGCTGTTTACTTTCGTTAAAGTAGCGTAAACTTTCTTGAAAAAAAAAATCATAATAAAATTATTAAGCACAGTGAACCAAAAATGTCTTAATATACTGTAGCAAATTAAAATAATTCTCTAAGACATATCAGAAAATCATATTAAATCTTTGTAAAGTTTTCTTAATAATTCATAATATGAAATTAATTATTAAAAATTATTAAAAAAAAACATAATAAAGTGCTTAAAATGATAAATATTTCATTTCGTTAACTATAAGTAAAGATAATGACCTATTTTAGAAATGTTTGCATTATATTTATTGTTTTCTTATAATTTAATAACTTATTATGAATTATTAACAATTTTTTCTAAGATTCCTTGTGATTTCCTAAGAGAAATACTTTGATTTTCCACAAAAATTTCTGTTCCGCTATTTTTAATTTTATTATAAACTTTTTAGCAAAAATGTTTAAGCCAGTTTAACGAAGGTTTAATGCTAAACTTTGTGTGTGTTGAAATTGAATAAAATATGTTTAAGCTGGTTCCTTTACAATAAAATACACATTTTTGTCCGAATGAAAAATGTGGCTGTTTAGAATTACAACTCTTTTTTTGCCACGTGTCTACATTTAGAGTAAACACTGTATTCAGAAATAAATGATCGCAGTAGTTGAAGATGAAGGCAACTTGACCACTCTATTATTCCTTTTCAGGGAGCGCGGATTGATGGGATAAGGACTGATGGAGACAAAAGGTGCGATCGAGGAGACGTCGCGTGGCGTGGCGACACCGTCCCCGGTGCCGGCGAGCGTGACGCCAGCAACAACCAGCAGTGTGGTCACCCCGGGCGTCGTTGTCCTCCCGAGCAATCCCCCCGCGACCACCCCCAAGATTCTCAGCAGAAACGTCAATGGCACGCGTAAGTGATCGGTAAAACGTACACGTACCGAAGAATGCAAAAAAGTTCAATTAATAAAGGGATACGTATATGAAAATGCATGACCTCAGTTTCTGCCAACTTTTTTCAAGACATTATTTATGCTTGACGGACAAGTTCACAGAATACTGAATTGAAAATAAGATTTAGGATTGATAAAAGCAGACGTGACAGAGTTGCTGGAACTTTTATTTTTGCGATCAGTGTTTATTTATAGGGGATTTATGTAACAAAAGTTTTTGCTTCGGGGGGGGGGATATACTAAATCTTTGCGAAACTTTTTTTTTAATTATAATTAATGAATGAAACATAAAGTTATATTATTTGGTTTTTTGTTCTTCATTCGAGTATTTTTGAGAAGGAAATGACAAAAATAGAAGCGATGTCAAAAAAGGTTATTTACATTTAAGTTGATGATGAAATAGTTTGTTAAGGTTTTTTTTTGTTTTTTTATTAACGAAAGTTTAGGAACATAATTTTTGTACCATAAAAGATTATGCGGAAGTTAAAAACATTCATTTAATTGGTTTTTAAAAAATTAATTTTTTTAATTGAAAACATTAAACTTTTTGTTAAGTTTATGAGGAACGTTTAAAGTTAAACTTTTTTTTTATTTTAAATAAAAATGAATTGGAAGTTAAATAATAATTGATACATTTTCTATATTCTCAGAATTTGTTGTAAAATATTTTTTTTGCGAAAATAAACTATTTAATATAAAAGAGTAGGGAACAGCACCTTAAACGATATGTTATATACAATAATCCTAATTGTCTATTTGAATGTTTATATTGTCTGCTTGGGTCTCGATAAAAAAAACGTCTTGATCCTCTTGACACACCTGCACACCCGAAGACTCGGTGTGTTTGCGATCAATCTCATCATACGATATATGTATATTCGCGGTAAGAAAAAACAAGACCCTACTTTAGCCCTTTTCTGTCTTTGGACGAATAAGAAAAAAAAACTGGAACTCACTAAGAAAAAAAGCAAGAAAAAAAGTATTTATTCACGTGGGAAATTAAGTTTTTGCGACGTTCGCACCAAAGTTAACTCCTTTTGCGAATCACTCACACTTTTATGAATCAAGACAATAGAAAAATTTGCTAAAAATATTTTTTTTAAACTTTATGAACATGTTCTTTAAAAATCTTATTTTGAAAGTTTTACTGTAAAAGTCTTGCTTTACTAATCTTCTTTAAAAAATTTACTTCAAGGATTTTACTTTACTTATTTCACTTTATAAATTTTACCTTAAAAAGTTTTCCTAAAAAATCTCACTTTAAGATAATTTTACTTCAAAAAACCTTACTTTACAAATCTCAATTGATAAAATCTCAATTCAACTTTTCATAAGATTTGTACATAAAATTTTCAAAAATTCAATATAAATGTTTTAGCATAATTAATGACTTTTTAAAAACTTTTGATTTCATTTCTACAAGTGTCCATAGAATTGACTGGTCGAACTATATGTGAGCGCCCAGAGCAGATCGTTTTTTTCTGTCGGTTGAATTTTTTTTGCGCATACGTGATGTGTGTCATCGTGAATGCGACGACCCTTCTGAAAAATTAGGCACCATTGGAGTGCAGCCACCCACCTTTTAAACGTATTCAGATTACCCTCTTGTCCTGCCGGACATACCTACATATCTCATACACACATATATGTACCGAAGAAAAGAGTTCATTAGGACGAGCAGCTGCTAAGATCGCAGCCACAATGCGACCCAAGATTATGCAAGAATGTTTACTTATTGACTCACGCCAGATGATCCAACTTTGATAATCATTTATGCGTGAGATAACAATAATAACCCTTTCAAAAAAAGGCTAATTTTTTTACAAAAAAAAGTGTTTTACAAAATTGAAAAATAATGATCTATTATTTCAATCAATTTTGATGATTTAGTTATTTGTTCTGTATTATTATTACGACTGAGTTTATAAAAAAAAAAAAACGAGGAGTTTAGAAAAAAAAAAAAAATTGCAAACACAATATGATTTACAATTGTGTCGACAAAAACGATCCTGCAAAAACGCGAAAAAAAACATTTGCAATGATTCAAGTGAATAAAAAGAATATTAATTATGTAACGCATAATATTCTTTATTTAAATGCGATTTTAATATTACTTTTATTCATGAAAATTATTTGTTTTTCATTTTTCAATTAATTGCTAATTTATTAAAAAATTGTAGCAATCACATTGCAGTTAATTGATTATTATTTTTCAATGTTTGCAAAAACAGAGGAAGAAGAAAAAGAAGAATAAAAAAATTGTAAATATAACAACGATTACAAATCATGTGCCCCCTACTACCAGTAATTTTTTGCAAGCAATTTAGCATTTTCCATAAATACGCGTAGAATAATCTTTTATGAATTACAACTTTTCGCATAAAAGTGGAGATATAGCTTGTATAATTAGAGTTTTTTATGCAAGGCGAGGAGCAGAAAAAAAGCTGAACAAAAAAAACACAATGAAACGTAGCGTACAATTTTTTGTGCGACTTTTTTTTGTCGGATGCGTGACAAAAAACTGTAATTATATAACCAATACTTCTGGAGCATTGTGTGAAAAGATGAAATTTTATGAAAAAGCATTGTTCTTGCCAGTCCGTCTTTTTAAAATTAATTACTGGCTAGCACACAGTGTGTAATCGAAAAATGTTGCCGAGCAAATTTGAAGTATTTGCGAAAATAAAAATTAATGCTGCAATTTAACCTTCATTGATTAAAATTAGTAATAAAAAAAAAGAATAAAACGTTCGTCTTTATCTTTTCCGAAGTAAAGAATTCTGCGACAAAAAATAAAGGTCCTTTTTAATCCGGACTGTAAAATTGCAAAACGGCCATGTTGTTTTTATACACTTTAGCATCGAGTTTCTTTTTGTCGCACTTTTTTATCTTACCGGATTTCTTCGCCAGTGCTTTTTTCGATTTTGTCTTAAGCAGAAAATAATAAAAATCAAGTTCTAAATTTAAAAAAGTTAAATTTATTCGCATCGCATTTAATTCCAAAAATAGTCTCAAGTTACAAAAAATTAATAGTAAAAAAACCATTTTTTTATATTAAAAATGGAGCGTTTTTTTTTTTTTTTAAAAAAAGTACTACAAGTTTTTTTATTTTGTTGTAAAAAAAAAGTTTGAAAATTTTTGCTATTGTGAGCTGCACTAGTGGCTTAATATTGGTAGCCGTAAATGAAGCTATTATGCATACTACATAAAATAGCCATTAATCGTAGACGAGGCGGCGGCTACGCAGAGGTCGCCGACGAAGGAAAAAGAATCGATCAAAGTACGAGAGCGCGCTGGCTTTTGTGTCTTTCGCGGAGCGAGAGATGACTCAGCCCTGGCAAAAAACGGCGGGCCGCGCAAAAACGCGCTTTTTCTTCCGCTTTCGGCGCAGCCATTGCGAGATCCGTTTTTGCCGGGTTCTTACCGGACGAGCGTATAACGTGCACCGAAGTAGCGGGCGGAGGCGAGGCGAGTCACACAAAAAACCATCTCTCGTGGTTTTGTCGCGTTTCTCCGAAAGCCCAAATTGCCAGAGTCAGTAGCTATGAAAAACTGCCACAAATTATTGTCGTGTCAATCCGCAGCTCGATCCACAAATATTGATATTTTTATGCAAAGAAACAAACCTATATAATCTTAAAAACGAAAATTTTAATTTAATGTAATGTAAAAGTAGATTTTCTAATTTTGAAGTTCTTGAAAAATTATTTTATTCAAAAAGTCGAGAAACTTACTTTATAAAATATGTTAAAGGAGACTTTTTATAATTTAGTTTAGATTCCACAAATTCTCGAGGACTTTTTCACAGAACCTTTTCAAGTATCAAAAAATTTTGAAATCTTTTTGTCTGTAATATTATATGTCAGTTTATAAAGTAGACTTTTTTTAAGTTTCAAATTAAAACTCAGTAAAAAATTATACCAAACAAATTTATTAGCAGCTTAGCAATAAAATGTATCAATTAAAATATTTCTTTAAAGAAATTGAAATTACGTTAAATTTGTATTCAACATTTGTATCTGATTAGAAGCATATTTTTTGTAAGTGTTAACTTAATTAATTAGAAGAATAGAATTTTGTACAACAATGAAAAATGTTAACAACAGTCTTATTAACAATAGTAAAAATGATTTTTAATAACGCAACACGAGTCCTTGCGCTCTTAAAACATAATGACATAAACTATCTAAGATGTTTGTTGGGAAAAGATATTATCAACGAACGATCGTAGCCGGTGTAATTAAGTCGCTCATAAAGTGCTCCGAAGACTAAATCACCGACCTTATAAGAAGCGGAGCCAGCTCGCAACTCGACAGTGATCAATCTGACGAAATTTTTTCGTCGCATATATTTTATTAAATAATAATTATTCTTTTTAAACAAGCGAACTTTGTTCTTGTGAATTTCTTCATTTTCACTTATTATAATTCATCATATTTCTTTCTTTTTTCTTTTTTCAATCGAAATCAACCAAGCACGATGTTGCGCTTAGCTTTACAAAGTAAAAAGCGAGTCATAAATAATATATATGTTTTTACGTGGTGTATTATAAATTATAAAATAAACATACGGTGGACTCTTCTATTTATTAGCGTGTTCTTCTTTTTCTATCTTATAGATAGTCTAATAAAAAGAAGAACGGAATTATTACCGAGGTTATCATATATTACTGACGTTTATAAAACATCATGTGTGTGTGCGGATAAATACTTAAAAAGTATATGTAGAACTTTATTTTTAATTTTTATTTTCATGTTTTATAAAATTAAAAAAAAATCGGGCTTCGAGACATGAGGAAATGAAGATTTTTTTGCAGATAATTTTCTTATTTTTACAGCACTTTCTTTAAAAATTGTTTATAAATTTTAAAAATTGCTTATAAATTTTAAAAATTGCTTATAAATTTTAGTAATCACAATTTTTTATTGATAAAATTGAAACTTACTACATTTGAGTCTGGAGACGTTGACCCGTATAATCTTCCACTCAAACTAACTTCACCTAAGGGATCGTCCAGAAACAACGTGACCGAGGTTTACACATTTTTTGCCCCCACCTCCGCAGCATCACACATTTCGTCGTGTTATTCACTCCCCCACTTATTAATGTGGCGTCATTTTTTTACCAACACTTAACAGTTTGTTGTGTCTTTGGGTCTTATTGAGAAAATAATTTAAAACTATTTTATCATGTGTTACTTAAAACCATATCCAAGAAATTCTCCGAAACAGCAATATGATTTACACAGATAATGAAATGTAACATGATTATGCCATTTTTATCACAATTTTGTTGAAATAACAAAACTACTTGCTAAAATCAGTTATTAGTTTATAACAGAAACTTAAAAAAATTATTAATCTTAATTCTTCCCCCCAATTAAAAACTGTATTAAAAGTTTAATATTAAACTTAATAAATAAATAAAAAGTAAAGATTATTTCAATAAGCTTTTTTTCCTTTGGTCTGTAGCATAAAATTCTTTTCTTCCGTGTTAAAACAGTTTCCTTTTAGAAAACGCTATTACTGTAACGATCGCAACGTCAATGAGATAATAAGACAAACAAGAGAGGCCCCGCGAAGAAATAATGCCGGCAAATTTTCCCAACGCGACGAGACTCAGCAAAAAAACTACCCAGCAAGAAAAAGTGTTTCGTGACTAGCAATGATGCAGAAAAAAAGAGCGCCGCTTGAGAAAATAAGCGAGCACACGAAGATGGCTTAAGCGTTTTTTTCTGCAGCCGGAAAACTTTTTTTAACCCTTGGGAGAAAAAGTTCTGCTGATATGCATAAACGCAAGAAAGGGGTCCGTGTGGGGCAGGTGGCATAATGCGAGGGCGCCGCGGTGCATCGCCCTTGCGGATTATCGTGAGTAGAAACAAAAAAAAAGAGTTGTACCCCTGCCGGACAGAGCGTCTTAATTTATTCACGCACCCTGTGGGAACCCTTGCTCTATTCATCGTCATGGCAGTTCGCCAGAATTGCGTAAAAAAAGCCCCGTATTGAATTTCGAATTAAGACGTGATGTTTTTGCGGAATGATCAAAAAAACATTTTTTTTCTTTTCCAACTGAAAAATTTTAATTACTAACTGTTGTGTACAAATTGAGAATACTTTTAGCGAACAATAAATAAATGTATTAAATTTTTTTTATTATAATTTTACCAAAAATTCGATCAAAATTGACTCGAAATTTGATCAACAATTAATTTCTAAATGTTCTTTAAAAATTTAAAATACCTTTAAGAAAAGTAATAAATGTTGATAATAATGTACCTTTATTTATGTAATGTATTTACGAAAGTTGTGTTACTGGCTAAGAGTAACATCTAGTAGTCGCTGCCAAAACTACAAAAAATAAAAAATTACGAAAGTTATTTTTTAAAGTTAATTTTAATAAAAAAAATATAACAAATTGATTGATTTTTTCTAATAATTATCTATTTTTTAAATTTTAATCTAAAAATATATAAATAACTTTACTTATATAAGAGCACGGTGCCGATATAAATGCATGGTTTTTGAATTTTACTTATAAGAGCACAGTGCTGACATAAATGCGTGAGACAAATTCGGATAAAGTCCTCTACTTAGAGCTGTTAAATTAATTTCTAATCATTTTCTGATAATAATTTTATTTTACAAATAAGACTTTTATTTATTTTTAGTTTTACTTAAAATAATCCTTAAATCTATAAAAAATTGATTTTTTAAATAATTTCTAATTAATTTGATTAATTTAATTAATGACATTCTAAAAAAACATTCGGTTTCAAGACATTGTATTTTATAAAAATATTAAAATTGTGTTCAGAAAAGATATGAAATCATAACAGGAGCCAAAATCCATTATTATACAAATGATTGGTCTCACAAAAATTACCTTCAGAAAGTAAAAAAAAAACAAACGAGCAAAGTTGAGATGCATGCACTTATACCTAAAATGTTGGAATTTGAGAAAACAAATATTCAAAAAAATCAAATCATCAAAACATTATATTTTAAGAAAATATTAAAATTATGTTAAAAAAGATGTGAAATCATACCAGGAGCCAAGATCAAATTACAATAAAAATAATCTATACATAATAATTATATTCTAAACATAAAATATATTATTATAATCCCCTTGAAAAAAAGTGAAATCATACCAAAAACCAAGATCAATTTATAATAAAATAATTTATTATTGTCAATTACAACTTGTACTTGCCCAACATCGTACACATAAATTAATTAAAACTTTATTAGTTTTAATATCAAATACACATAAAATAAGTGAAACATAAAAAAAATTCTAGATCTAAAATTCTTAATTAAATTCTTTTGACATAATCCATGGCGACACGTCCTTTTTCAAGGCATATCAAGAATTATTTATTTTAAACTCCTCAAACTTAGAAGATTCTATTATTATATTAAAAACCGTTCCTAGTAAGAATTCAAACATAGTTTCCAAAACATAAGAATAATGGTTGCATAATAGGCAATATTTTTTTATTAAAATTAACTTCAACAAATAACTTCCGTAATTTTTTTTGTAGTTTTGACAGCGACTAGCAGATGTTACTCTTATCCAGTAACACAACTTTCGTAAATACATGACATAAATAAAGGTACATTATTATCAACAATGTTCACTTTTAATTTTGACTTAATGAAGTATAGAGTCACGGAGTTTTATCAAAATAAACATTGATCGACGCGCCACCATACGGCAAATAAGGGAAAAGCATAACAACAAAGACACTCCATATTAAATGAAATATGTAAAAGGAGATAGAAGATTTAGAAACATGATGAATGGAGAAGAAGAAAAAAGTTTGGTCGATATAGTGTTGTCTTTGTCTTTCATAGGTTATATATATGCAAAAACGAAGATAAAACTATACCAAAGTCGAAATTCCAGAAAATAGTCCTGCGCTTAGCGGCCGACATTTTCTGTTATTTTCATTTAATTATTTATTTATATTTTAAAAATTGGCTCGTCAACTCGCTATCGTGGGCCTTGCTTGTTAGTCTATATATTGTTAATGCAAAAAGCGGAAAAAAGTTTTTAAAGAATGCAACACTTTTTCAGTTCTGAATTTATGACGCGTGAATGACTCGGGGAAACCATCATTTATTAAGTTATTATTATTATTCTTAACGAGAGTTAAAAAAAGTGTATTTTAGCTAAAAAAAGACCAAGTTTTTTTTGCAATAAGAAGTTTATCAATGAATTATTAACATAAGTTTTAAAAAAACAAAAGATTATAATATTACGGAATAGAAGTTTTGAGAACTTTACATCACTTGTTTACATCACAAAATTGTTGCGCAATCTCAGTTTCAAATTGACTTAGTTAAATGAAGAAATAATAAAATATTTTTGTTAAAATATTTATTTATACTTGTCTTTTCCTTTTTTTTCGCTCTAATAAAACGGTGAAGGCATTTTGCAAAGCTTGACAAAACTGCATGCTACGCTGAGTAACATTGCACAATTGCTTTTTCTGGTCGCTCGGAATTTTTTCTTTTTTAATAATTATTTTAACTTGAGAAAGGAAAATCCGTAAAAACTTAGCGTTATGTAAAACTTAATTTTATAAAACAAACAGAAATAAAAGTCAGTTTGAAAAGCCATTTTTTTCGTCAAAGTTTGTTTTAACTTCAAAAAGTTTTTCTGCTAAAAATTTTATTATTAAAAATCAAAATTGGTTTTTGCAACACGAGGATAAATATTCATAATTTTATTTATCTTGAATAATAAATTACAGCAAATAAATATCTGATTTCATTCATGTTTATTCAATCGACTTTTTTCTCGCTAGATTTCTTCCTTCAATAACAGACTTTTCAAAATGGCGCGAAAAAATTGCCGATCCAAGGGTACAATCGGCCATTTTGTTTGGAGCAGATTAGGGTGAAAATGCTGGGTAGAGGTGGGCCGTACCTGTGGGACCTCTGGGGTTAGTCCCAACCCTTCTTACCCGAGATTTTGTGTCGCTACCAACGCCATTTCTGCGTACTTCAGGGGACATCTTTCTCCCCAATGTTTTTTACCAGTTAACCCTTTTCTCATTGCAGAGAGCGCGGATACAATGCATTCTTTAATTTTTTTTTTATCTGATTTGCATAATCGAATTTTTATTTCCAAGTTCGTACGTTAAGTATTTTTCATTTAACAGTATCATGTAAAAAACGACAGTTAGGCTTGTTGACGAAAAAGCTTGACATATTCGTCATAATTTATTGAGTCTATTGTTTTGCATTTGTGTGTGGAAAGAATTAACAATTTATTGAGCTGATTCACAAAAAATTATTGTTATACATCTAAATATTACATATTTTATTTAGTAATGTAGAAGATATTTAATAAATTATTTTTATTTTTAAAAGTTTAGGGTAATAGCTAAAAACCTAAATGACAGTATAAAAAAATGTAAAGAAAAGTCCAATTGAACAGTAAAATTATGTATTTATAGAGGGTTTTTCCAAAAATAATTTTAATTATTTTAAATTGTATTTTATATAAATTCAACGGATCAAATTTTGTGCACATTTTTATTTTATTTTATTATTTCACATTTCGTTAATTTTAATCGATAAATTTTGATCAAATAATTATAAATTGTTTAAAAACATTTTTTTCATTAATGAATAACAATTTTATATTATATTTAATACCAGGAGACACGACAGTTAAAAAATACTATCTTTCTTATCATAAGTAAACAAATACTGTTTTACTCTCGAAAAAAAGAAAATCCGCTTAATTTTCGTTCTACTGAAAAAATGGAGGTTTTCCGATTCTTAAGTTGCATAATCCATTTTTCAAATTGTTACCATTTGACTAACAATAATAAATAAGTTAAAAATATATAAAATGTATCAATTTACAAACGCGCTTGATATTATTTGTTGTTACTTAACATTTATTCCCAATGCATAATTATATTTAATTTTTATTGCCAAAACCACTTTTTCTGCACTTATATAAAATTTGGTAAATTAAGTTAGACCGCTTGTCAGGTTCTTCAGTCTGACCCTTTATTATCTATTCGTTTATCTTTAAGTCAACTAAGTGTACCAATTAGTGACCTCTTGAAATTCTGCAAAAATATAATCAATCTTAAAGTAACAACAATTTGACTTCTACATGTCAATCAAATTGCAAGTATCAATTTTGAATAAATTTCTTTGAGTAACTCAAATAATTCACCCTCTTCAAAAATCCGTCA
>JABFPM010005465.1:0-11235 GCA_022817325.1 Idris sp. 1 HC-2018 | reverse complement strand
GGCTGACGCGCTTGCACCATCGTACACGGCGTATTTTGTTCGTGGAATGCATCTTTATGGAGAAGCAGCCCACGGTTCGTTGAACTTATTCTAAAACGAGATAGGGAATCGAGCCGTTTGTTCGCCTCTTATACTTTTTATTCGGCGTACCTTCGTATTGTCTCAGAATAAATGCTAAAACGAATCTTTTCCTCGCGTGGCGGCACGTTTCAGGGAAGAGTCGGTACAATGTTTAAGAGCAGTGTTCGGGGAAAAAGAAAGACCTACGAAAAAAGAGAGGAAAACGTAATCCTTTCTTGATTCTTTTTAAATCATAAGATCGAACGAACCAATTTTACTTCAGAAATATTGCACACAAATAGTTGGGCATTTTAGAAAGTTGATGGAACGTGAACAGCTTTTTTTGTTGGCATAGAGAACTCTGACAAGGAAAGTATACAAAAATCGTCGAGTGATTACCTTATATAATGGGGGTTACATTAATGAGCCTGAATCTGCACGTTCATTTTTCAATGAGTTTATGCTAATTGAAAAGGTTTGCAATTGTAGACATGTGTGTGTATGTGGGTATGTTTTTTTATAGAGAAAATAATGAACAAATAGATTGCGAATTCTAATTAGAGAGGTTCATTCAAGATTCATAAGTACAAGAAGCAAGTAGGAATTTTAATAAGAGATTCTCATGAATCTCTCAATGATACAATGACAATGTGCAAAAGTGAAATTAAATTTGAAATTGAAAGTCAAAAAAGATGAATCTCAATGGGGTCGTTAAACTTTATATCCTATACAGAAAACATTTGCGTATAGTGTTCAGGAAAATCATTCAAAACGTATAATAAGACAGTTCGAAATTTATGTGATAAATACAAGTTGTGTGAAAGTACGGGGAATATTTTTAAAAAGAATAAGCTCTATTTAGAAAGTTTCGATGGAAATTCGAAATTTAAATCCTAAACAATGAAAACAAGTGATGAATGTATTTAAATTTGACAAAAATGGATATTTCATTCAAAATGCGAACAAGTCAAGTAAAAATAATTTAATATCATATTCTAATAATTTTGTAGATAAAAGTTCATATATAAATTAATATACAATTTGTATCGTTGCTAATATAAAAGTGAGCATTTGCTTGTCAAATTGTACATACAAGAAATAATCTTGTTAATTTTGTAAGTTAAAATATAGATTTGCCATTATCACGAACATCATTATCTCGTTTACATTTCACAAGATCGAAGTTTCGAAATACATGTATTACATCACATTATAATAAATGTGCAAGAAACACCACACCACATTCAACTCTTATTCTTTCATATGTTTCATCCCACATCATACAATTTTTCATTCATACCAATTTGTTCAGCATTCGATTGAATAACTTTAGTGTAATCAATTACATGTTATAAGATAATCTGTGAGACAAAGAAAAAAAAAACAAAATCTCGCTAAATAGATGCATCGATACGGTGCAAGTGTTTTCGTGCTTTATGCCATAAACACTTTTTTGATGTTACTTTTAATTGTGTCGATGTGGACATGCATCGTGTCGTGTTTTTATCACGCAACACTTCTTCGCGACAACTTTTTTGAATTCAGTGCCCACCCCAAAAGTAATAAATAATTCATTCGTTAGTGCGCTTGTGATTGATACAAGTTAATGTTTGGCTAATGAAATTAACTGAACGGCTCGTTACTTTTAATTCCATTTAACACGATCTCGATATCGAAGGAATGTGGAACAAGGCCAAACAATGCTGAATCAATCGGGATTCACAATTAAATGTACACTGCAGAAGTAATCAATGAAACATTGTACAGTTGTTGGAAAATTTATGGAATCTAACTTACCGATGTAACAAAGTGTATAAAGAACGAGTAACGCCATCTGTGCAGCGAAAGCGGAAACTTGTTGGCGATTTGTTTTATCTGTGTTTTGATTAGTAAAAGAAAATTATCGGCCTTAAACATTTATTCAATTTATCTGATATCAAAGATTTTCGTCCACAAAGTACATTTTCAACATTTTATTTTTTCTTAATTCTTGATTTAATTATTGATACATATGAATTTTAATTTATTCTAATTAATTTAACAATTTTTTATAAATTTAAAATATCAAATATTAAAATATCAAAAAAAAATCATAAATTGTATAGCATATGTTTTACATTGTTAACTCTTTCAGTAAAAACTTATTTTATTAAAGAAAAACAATAACAAAATCTGTATAGTCTCTTATAAGATAATAACCGAGATAAGGTAGAAAACAAAACAGAATTTTTGTTTCTTGTAAATTTGAATCAAATATTGGTTTCCTTTGTTAATTTAACAATATTACAAGTTTTTAAGTACATAAAAATTGCTTATCATTGAACTGTCAAATGGTAGCAGTTTTATCAATGTCGTGACACCATTATGCTCACACACCAGCAAACATTTTTTAAGTAACAATTCCATGTTATTAACTTATAATTCATGTGAGCCCCCAATTTTTCTACAAAATAAACTGCGCATAATATTCTCTTTATGTTTCACAAGACTTGTTGTTTCAATGAAAACATGCAGCCGTTCATTTATGAAGGAAATCTTTATGCTTAAATTGTCTTTTTTACTACATATTGTTCGGACATTTTTCAGTATACTTTAAAAGCCAACCGTTTTGGGACAAAAAGTTGGTCGAACAGAGCACAATTCGCGTATGTTGAAGGCACGCACATCATAAATAAATTCAGAGTACAACTCTACAGGTCTTTTTTACCGCGACATAAGTACCTTTAAATAAAGGAAGAATTGCAATGCCTTCAGTTTGCACGACTTGCAACCGGATGCGGCTTCATTGCGTTGTACTGTCACACTCAGGAACTGGACGTTCTGTATTTTTGTTCTTTCTTTCGTTATTTTTGTTTTCATTTTATTTTCGGAGACTCAAGGAGACAAAATATGTCGTTGGCTGTATTATATACAACACACGAATTGATCTGCAACCTGTTGCTACGTTAAAACGATCAGCAAAGCGAAAATAATTGCGTGTAATGACGACACGAAAATCAGCCAAGTGGTAATTAACCAATTTGTTTGTTCGAGGCACATCTCATTTAGTGATCACCTTGAAACTGTTTGTGCTTCGTTAAATGCAAGGAAACTAGCAATTGACACTGATTCGTGGCACAAATTCGAGTTAAATAAGAGGAAACAAAATAATAAAATACACAATTTTAAAGAACAAATAACGGAGTAAACAAAAAAGTGAGATACAAACATTCACCGTACATATCAGGCAAAAAGTTTTCACGAAACTAAATGAACGATTTGTGAGGACTGTAAGTGCACAGAGATAATGGCGGACATTGGACTGAGGACAAGATAAGACTAAAAACAACGCAGACCTTGATGCAAATCAGCAGCTATGAGGCTCGTTAATTTGCAAGCTCCAATGAGCTGAGCGATGCTTTAATTTAGCCTGAGAGTTATCACTTTTCGCGCTTCTGGCGTCGGCGGCTTACTTGCTCAGCGGATTCCTTTTTGCCTCGGTCGATGTCCGGCATCAACGTCAAACCCATGACAGTTCGAGATAAACTTTGCAACGCTGCATTATTGCCATACTGCTTGATACCACACACATGCAGTGCAATTTAAGTGTCTCAATTTTTATCCAAATAAAAAGTACAAACTTGAACACGTAACCTTATATCTACCTGCAGATCAGATTTACTAATTTGTAAGTTTACCGAAAATACAAATTTGTGAATTTATTTTGGCTGATGACCTGTACTCGATTTTCGGCAGACTTTTTATTGTCTGCACAAGAGACTCGATTAAAAGGCTTCTGTGACCACGAGAGTAGCTGCAGTCACAGTCATTTTTTATTTTCTCGGGATTAAGATTTGAATTATAACTAAATTAATATCCGTAGGCTTAGATATCAACTTGAGTAAGATAAAAGTTAAAAGCTTATTATGCAAAATCAACGCGGAACATGGAAAACCTTTTCTAAGACTGAAACCTGCGTTATAAGCAGTAAAAGAAAAAATAAGAAACTTTTGATTCGTTCCAATAAATCTCTAAGTAAACAAGCTGGTTACTTTTAAGAATTTTAATAAAATATAAAGAAGTGCATGTTAACATGTAATTTAATCGAAACTGTTATTTTTGTGTGAAATGAATTTCAAGTTTACTTACAAATGAATCATAATTACAATTAAATGAATTGTGCTGATCAAATATACTTTTGTTTCCACAGAATAGGTTGGGGAAAAAACAATCAACTCGAAGCCAAAGACAAACGAGCACCTCGGCTAACCGCCAAGCACATAGCCATCCGGGTACGGCTAATTACTATCTAATTGCACGTATTACTGAATCGCGCCCTCTACGCCATAAAGTGCCGCGATGCGCGTTATAAATGAGCCTTGACAGAATATAAATTCAGGGTTAAATACCGCGCGTTAGGAGCAGTAAACCTCCGTTTTACGAGCGACCGACAGTATCGCAAGTCGTTTGAAGGACTATCGCTCTAAGGACGGATACGAATTACGCGAGGATAACACTTTTTTGACAATGTACATAAAAAAGAAGAGAACAAAAACAACGAAAAATGCTCGCTTAAAATTCATATATGTAATGGTGTTTATTGCAAACTTCTTTACTTGCGCTTCTCTCGTTTACGTCAATCAAAAAGAACTCATCGAGTATCAGAAAACGACGCCTAGATCCGCTTAAGCGCGTTTACATTTTTAACAAGATTTCTCCTCATGAATAAAATTGAGCCGAAAATCACCTCTCAGTAAAGGTCAAGCATTGTCAATTATGATATGGTCACACATTAATTATTTATATTAGTTATGTCAAAAAAAATTATATATCAAATTTTTTGTACAGATTTTTTAACTGCTTATGAATTCATCTTTTTTCATTGATTATTTGATATGTAAAGGATGATAAGTAAGCATTGAATATGAGATAAGATAATATATTTAAGAAAAAGGCTGTTATCAACCATTTTTGTTAAAGTGATTGAACTTATTCACTTCATTTTAAATAAAAATTACTTGATATAAAAAAATCATAAAAATTGCAGTCCATATAATCAGACGACCATTAAATTCAACTTTGTTTAAAAAGGGTAAAAACATCGAGCACCTGCAAAATGGTCCAACATTGCAAACTTCGTTAAGCGTGCACGTAAAAATGTGGAATTATCGGCCAATAAAAATGACCGCCATAAAGCTCGCGAGACAAAATAATCGTTTTTCTTTTTCCTCTACTTTCCCCTCGATTTTTGTTCGTTTTGCATAGGCATTCATGCACACTGATTGGCACACTTCTGCAGCTACGAACATTACACATTATCTTTCAGTAAGAAGGTAATTGCATAACGGATAGCTTTAAACAAATAGTCTCTTCGGCCCTCGACGCGTTTCAAGACGATGGCGTATAATAATCCATCGACCTCAGACAGGATCGTGAAAATGTTTGAGACACGCGAGAGGTGAACATATTTATTACAGTAAACATTTTACGTGGATCGTGAAATAACTTTGCACTTCTCTTTGGCAGTGTACATGTAACCCCAGGCGATTCTCAGTGGTAATTTCTAAAATGTTACAATGCACGACTATTATCAATTGTAACACTCACATAAGTTTTCACCTCTGCCCATAAACCCAGACCGCAGGAAGATCAAGGTCTCTTTCAGCGCATGCAATTTTGTGAAATGCACGTGTAAAGAGTTTGAAAAAAAGCAAAAAAAAAACAAACAATAATAATAAACTTTATATCTCACGAAAAAAATGTAAATTTCTGTATTAACTTCAAAGTATAATAATTACGTGAAAATTTTTTTGCCTGCAAGTTTTTTAAACGTCATAATTTTCTTTATATCTATTAACTTTTTGCCGTGTACCGTAAGTTCTTGCGATTTCTTGTTGAAAAAATTTGATTCCTGATTAGAACATCCTTTCTGTCACGGATCACACCAGTGACCCGAATATCATCGAAATAAATTACAGCAAAATCGACGTCTGACTCCGTTATGTATAGAAACCTGGAAGCGAATCGGTTTATCGCACATTTCAATCAGCAGACGTTTGTGCCTGGGATCGCTAGATGCAACTCGTACAAACAAATTTCCCTCTCATTAAAATCGCTTTTAATTGGTGCTCAATGTGGATCGCTAATCGGTACGTATCTGACTAGGGCCGAGAGTTAGTTTGGGATTTAAAAAAATCGAGCAAAACAATCACGCCAGCGCTAATAGGCGTAATTACCGGTCTTACAGATGGAGCCGGCCACGGTCTATCGATCTATGACAGTGTGTGCATAGTGATATATAGCGCTACGCCTTTGCACCAGAACTGCCCGAGCGGTAACGTGCGATCAAATTGCATCGCTGCACCTTTCGCTTAGATACGAATTAGACAATTATAACAGCCATGATTCATTCGATCACCTCGCTTAGATACGATTAGGCTCGTTGTTGCACACATAGGGATTTAATATCAATACATCGAATGGGCAAGGTGTTGTAAATTCGCAAAACCGATACCTATCGGATTATTTATTTATAATTACGACAAATGTTTGTTTAAAGTTATCAGCTGTTTGATAGAAAATAAGAATTTTAGGCCGATGTGTTTTTGTACAAAGATGTTTTATGTATCATTACATTAATCTAAATTAATTTTATGGAATTAAATTGAGGTCTTAGAAAAAATGGTTGATTTTATAATATGTATAACGGAATTAAATTGGTATGCACGTATAAGAATTATAATTTACTGATAATTAAATAAACAATTTTATTTGATATAAAAGTTAATATTTAGAGCAATAATTGTTTTATTACTGAAAAAAAATTTCTGCTTATAATATTTAACAATTGAATTCGTTTTGAACAGAGGAGAAAGTATTTTTGTCATTATTATTTTATTTTTGTGTACACTGGTAAAATGTGTGTGCTGTCTGTTGACGCGCGATGCAATTTACTCTTCGATGGTAACAAATTGTTTTATAACAGTTGTCAGTGATGTCAGTTTTACCCTTTGAACGTATGCGGGACTTGATTGTATGATTAAGAATTAATTACTTAAATTGAAGTAACCAAGCAAGTGGTGAAAATTATTCAATGATGATATTATAATTTTGAATTATATTTATAAATTATTATTAATTCAATTTTTTTAATAAAACATGAAAAAAATTATCAGAATTGATGAATATTCATTTAAAATATGCAAAATATTACTCGCTACAGAAATTTTCCTTCATTAAATATATTCTTAATCGATTGTTTTTTTGTTTTGTTTTTTTATTGTTATAAATAAAAATTAGTTAGTATCAAGTAAGCAAAAACATATACTTGCATGAAATATATTCTGTTCGTTAATGGAAACAATTTTATCTCGAATGTATATTATCATCAACTTAAGTACTCTTATCATCAAGTTATCTACTAGATCTCAAAAAATGTCTCTTGAATTAAGTATGTTTTTTACATTGGAGGAAACATCCATTTTTTAACACCCAATTTAAACATCTTATATTTTTTGCAACACTGTTATTTATTAATACAACTACAATTAAACTATTAATTTTAATCTTTTGTTAATACAATTAATTTTTTTTAATTTTTCACCAAGATTGATTAAATTACCTTGATAAATTATCCATTTCAGATTTCTTAAGTTTTTATTTGAGAAATCATTGATGAATATTCTAGGACTGTGGATTCTAACAACAAAAACTTTTGTAATAGATGCTTTGAAAAACACAATAGTAATTGCTTTGTTTCTAATTAAATAATTAAAATTATTAATAGCACTTATATTTCATGACTAGTAATTAACATTACCATTGGATTATAAACATTTAATTTTCACATAATCATCTTTAAATAACAATAACGCAAACTTAAATTAATAGACAAACTTACGAGCATTACTGCTATAATAATTCATGTATTATTATGACTACAATACTATCATTTCTTGATTACATCATCAACCTCGATAGTTGTTACATAAACCGCAACCATTGGACATAAACCTCTTATCAGGCATACATGACGTACAAAAATATACGTTCCTTTGTATGTAACTTATTTTCTTTGAAGACACATTCTTTACAGCCCAGACACAATGATGGTCGTTAAAGTGTTATAATCATTTATCCCTGGCGAAATCCTGTACTGTTCGCACGTTCACGCAAATCCTACTTTCAATTTCTTCATTATTACAAAAGTTTATATCCTAATTCACATACCCTGTGCACTGACTTTTAGCCAGTTTTATCCGATACGTAATAGGGGTTAATAAAAAAAAATGTCAAAAATGGGAGATGAACTCTGATAAATGAAGTGACAATGATAAGTACGTAAAAATTGCGATTACTGCACTTAATTACCAAAGAATCTACGCAAATAAATCAATACGACCTCATTCTTAACTCTTACTCGAGTTTCGTTTGTACATTCCCTTAATCAGCATTTGACTTCAGATTCTGCAATTAATAATTTTGTAGCGCCGCGACGCAGATAGAACATTTATTAGGATAATCATTTCAAGGGAGATTAAAGTAGGAATTATTATCTGACAGGTGAAATGCGCGCAAAAGAAGCAACAAGAATAGCCACTGACATTAAGAAAAGACGAAAACTAAATATTTATTGCATGAAAACCTTACTAATGGCATTATTAATCCTTGAATTTAATTTTCCAGTGAAACAAAAAAAATTACATTATTTACATTATTTTGTTTTCTTCCTTAAAATCCGATTAAAAGACAAAACTTCAAATCAGGTTCGACTTGAAATCGCAAGTCTAGACACCAAAAAAATGGAAATCATTATAATATTAAGATGTTAATTTTGACAACATGAAGAACTAAGATTTTTTTCGGGTAATCTTACAATTACTAATGCTTGTGCATTGAAGAAAGTAAAAATGAATTTCGTATATATAATTCAGTTCTTGTTTGTTTTGCAATCGCATTAACAGCTGAGTGGCACAAAATGTAGGGCAAAAATATACCGAGAGCAACTCGAGTGATAATTTAGCGCGCGTTATTAATACGTACTCAATCAAGTTCGCACTTTGCGTGCGCGCGCGAACTGCCCCGGCGTCGCGTATATTTCCGTCTTTTTATCGGTAAGTGAAATACTAATTAACGCGGCTTACCAACAGCTTGCAGCGTGCATCGTGCCCTCTAATAGCTTCATTTATCACTATTATTTTGCCTTTTACGATTGTTTCTATATTTCTCGATGGCACCTCTCACTGATAGTGCAAGCCTAATAATTTGCATAAATAATTTTGACGTCAAAAGTTTATCTGATCGTTATCCCGCAATTGAGTTACAATTACCTTAAGTGTATGAATTAGTCATTTTTCTGTTCTCGGAACAGAAGTATTACGTGCCGATACTAGTTAATGACATCGAGGGTGAACGTTATCGGTTAATTTGCTGGGAATTTTGCGAAATTAAACTGCACAAACTAAAATTATTTTAATGACAAAGTAAAAACTTGTTGATAATATTCAGGTAATGCCGTATATTCGCGGTGATTAATGATCAAAGGATATCGTAGAATCTTTCTGGTATCTAAAACTTTAACTTCTTTTTTATTTGCTTGATAATAATTTGTTTTATAAACTCTGCGTGTGTAAGGTGGGGCAGAAGTGTGGGTAAAGAAAAATGAATATTATGAACTCAATACGTTTTGGCTTTATATAAGCCAGTTTTACGTAAGCCAGAATAATGAGTTGTGAATGCATTTTTGTATCGTGCGCGTGAGAATTTATGAGATCATTTCAAATGATAAATAATGTAATTGATTACAGTGACACGAAAGGAAACAAATTGTTTGCTTATAATTGACTTAATTGATTGCACTGTTACTGCAAAAGTTTCGTTGAATTAGAATGAAATAACAGCGAAAACAAAACCGTCCGATGGAAGTTTTATTATTTCATAAGAATCCATAATTATTATGTTAATTTATTATTATTTCATAATATCTCATAAAATAAGCATAAAATGGAGTTATAATTATAAATAAAATGTTAACAACTTATTAACAAACAAGCTTTTAATTTTTTTTCTCTCTCCCTTAGCATTAATGCATCATCGACGACCTTTTTTCTTACATTTAAACTGTATATTTGATTACATAACGACAAATAATATTCAAGTGACACGAAAACACGTGTTTCACAATAGGTCAAATTTGCAATCGCGATTCATCACCAGGACCTGTAATCAGTGCGCGGCCAGCATACCATTAGAGAAATACTCAATAAGAATATCGATCCTCGTTGTCAGTTGTAACATTATGAACCGCTTCTTACCCTCTCATTTGCGCCGGGAATGTTTTTTTCTCTCTGATCAAAAATGAGTTATACGAAGGTGCGACGATGAATACGTGACAGAAATCTGAAGCACGCGGCAGTTACAGAATCGATATGCAATTAAATAACGGTGCGTAATGTAATGGTGTTTAATAACCGTACAAGCATGATACGTAAGGATGATGAATATATTAATTACGCCGAAAAATAGAATATCTTTTCACTCAATCACGCAGTGGTAAAAAGAAAAAACAAAATGGATAATTAACTTGATTGCATTTCAATGTTCGATTTATGATAATGCCAGGATAATTGATTACAAGAGTTTCTTTGATTTATATATATTTTTAAAAATGTACTTTTTTCCCTTTAAACAATATTACAGTTTTTTTTTATAAAAAGTTTTTACAATATTAATTAAATAATTTTGTTTTTCAGAATCCTTGATTAGGTGACTAACATCAGTACTAAATTGCAAAATGTCATTACGAAATTTCTGTGTGATTAATTTGACGAGCGCGAATAATTAGACATTTTTATAGTAAAATGTTAAATTTTAATTAGACATAATGAAATGTGCATTTTCAAGTGAGCTAAGTCAAACTTTATTAATGATTTGCAATTGAACTGTTGTAATTAATGATTAATGTTTAATTTTCTCATTTAAGTCACCAAAAATGTTACTCATTTGGTATTTTTATTGCACCATAAAAAAAACACACGAAAGAAATTAGTAGAGAAAATTCGATAAGAAACCGACAACTATTGGATGGATCAAGATTAAGGTCAAACAAAAAGCTGATTTAGAAGATAAGATAAACAGGGCCTAGATTAAGGTTATCTGAAGTCACGTAGAAAAGTACATACGATTCACATTTTTGTC
>JABFPM010005464.1:0-11236 GCA_022817325.1 Idris sp. 1 HC-2018 | reverse complement strand
ACGTTAGACGAAGGTCAACTATCGCCAACAATCGGCATTAGTCCTCGTCAAGCGACAGATGTTTTGTGACACACGTCTGACCACGAGGAGTACCACGACGAGTCAGCCGACGAGGATTTACAGTTCTCGTAAATACCTTGTCTGCAAGGCCCTGCCGGTTCTCACACCGTGTCCGACCAAATTCCGAAGCCACCGGGTCCATCCAAACAAGCGAGACCTTCGCATAGCCATTTTTAAGAATTTAAGCCACTCGACATAAGCGAAGAGCCACAAATGACATTTTCTCTTGCTCCGACTCAAAAACCCCGAGCATGTGCTTTGTTTTGTTTACAAAATAAACCAAAGCTCATGCAAAAGTCAACTTTTTCTCTGGATGACACAATACACCTTAGCTAGGTTTAAAGAGAGATAAAGTTACTAAGTTTAATACAAATTTCGTAATTTAATCTTGCGTCTCGAGAAAAAAAGAACAAAAACTCTAGTCTAATTGGTTTCGTTGGTACCATTTTGTTGTTACGCCAACAAAATTGGTGCCAGTAACCTTTGCTTTGATATTTTCGAGGTTGTTGGATTCAAGTGGAAAGCAGTGCCATAATAAAAATAGGAGTCGATTCTAGTCGCGTTTCACTGAGGGAACCGTGTGATATCCCTCGTAAGTTCTAGTCAAAATTACAAAGAAGCTCCACATGCCCGTGTGTCTTTGTTGGCTCTGATGTTTGTGCCAGGTAACAATTATTTTCGGACCGGTTCGGGAACCAATCACGGCCGACTCGTCGCTTCCTCGTTGGTCCATCAGAACGCTCAAAACCAAGAAAAAGAAATTGAAACAAAAGAAATTAAATAAAAGAGACAACAAATAATTTTAGGACTCGCAGTGATATTTTGTGTACGGACGCCAGTGATATATAGCACGGACTTGATGAAGTTGAGAATGTGAGAGAGTGTGTGAAATTATTGAAGAACGCAAATCTGTAAACAAAAAAATATCTGTGCGTATACTATGAAACGTATCCGAGTGAAAGAGACTGAAGCCGCGCTAAATGCCGTGTCGCATTACATTATGCTATTGTAAATACGGAAACTTTTAATATGTTATAAAAAAAGCGGTACTGTTACTCGAATCGAAAAAAACAAGCGTACAACTGACAAGTCAAAAGCAAAAAATAGTACTGTTGAACAAATTTTTTGACACGACGGTTTTAATTGTAGAGAACGGTTATGCATTTTTCAAGAATAAAATTTAAAAAGCAGAAAAAAGTAAGATATATATTTTTTTTAATGTGCGTGACGATTTCGAGGCATTTTCCATGGTGCTTGAAAAAAATTGAGGGTGTACAGATTTGTTGCATGCTTCTTGTTGGGATTTTTAACAAAATGATTGGCGTTTTTTGATTGGCCGGCTTGCATTTCTTGAAAAACCATAGCTCGTTCGTTATTTCAGGCAATCAGTGTATTCCATATCAATCAATGAATTTGTAATGCGCAAAGCTTTGGAATTATTACACCTTGATGACTATATATAAGACGATTTACAAAAATCTTTATGTATAGTCATTACCAATACCAAACGGATACCAAAAAGACAGTATAGTGACGAACCAAGGTCTTTTGACACCGGAAATGCACGGTAGTCGACAAAAAATATAAGTTGTAAAAAAAAAAAGAAATAAAAGCGATACGTCGTATCAAAATGCAATCAATTGAATCGTTGCATTAAGATCATATATAGTACAAAATAAACATATATTATTGTAATATTGGATTGAACATTCATATGAAGCGAGCGCGGTGCTCAACAAATGTTTATCAACTTTTATTCAAAATTTCAAAATAAAAATAGTTTATCAAGTCTGCTTGTGGTGGTCGAATTTTAATACGAACTACCATCATTCTGAGTATATTTTATACTGAAAACAAAGTACTTCTTATAAAAGTTCGAAAAACTGCAAGCATCTAAATTTCGACTGATTTTAGTATTATTTTTACTGAAGAAAAAAACGGAGCATCGCGCTCTTTCACAATCCCATACTTGTAATATAATTCTGTAAATATAAAGATAGTCGACAAAAAAGTTATATTATAAAAAACGATAATTTCTATCGCTACAGCTATAATTATTCTGAATAGTAATAAATAGTAATCGAAAATAAGAGAGATAAAAGGGAAGAAACAAAATGTTCACGTCAACAAGACATATGTTGCAACTTGTGTTTTTGTTATAAACAAATTTAAGGGTTCATAAAAAAGAAAAATTAAAACAGTGTGAATCACGAAAAATGAACGTTGCGAGAAATTAATATTTAGGTTTACGCGAAGATTAATATATATACATATATAAATATATGTATATGTGCTTGTAAATTAAACGTATAAACAAGAAAAAAGGTTAATATTATATTGTATAAGTAAAAAATACAACACAACAACATTACAAATAGCGGTACCCTTCGGATATAACGAGAGATGAGCGAGAATAAAATCGTCGGTGGGGGTTCAACTTTGACCGTCTTCACAATATTTATTTATACGTTATAATTTTAAAAAAAATACAACTTCACGAGGTAAATAGTGTAAAAAAAGTTTGCGCGGGTGCGAGATACGTTTTCATTTTCGAACTTCATCTCACGTTTCTAAATGAACAAAAGTTGACTAGTCAACAGAATAATACAAAAAAAAGAACATAAATGGTTATATTTCTTGGCAGTGTGTATAGTGTGTTTTTATAATGCGATGGTATTAAGTAATTTTAACCTACTGTAATTGTAAACTTAACGACCGTTGATGCGACGCCGAAGAGGTGTAACTTAAGGATTTAAGCGGTGCTGTCAGATGGCCCCCCAAAAATTTTGTCTCGAAGTGTTTAATTAGAAATTATACTATAAAAAAGTGTATTATAAATCAGTTATAATTTTGGGCTCCAAAATTAATTTCGCCATCTAACAACACTGCCAAACTTATTGCGGTATACATAATAATTATTAATATAAAAAAAACCGTATATTTGCAAAATGACCGCGTGCTCGCTCACACGTTCAAACTTGTGTGGATTTTGTTTGTTGTTAATATTATGTTTATTATTATTGCTATTATTATTATTGTTATCCTTGCGAGGACGCTTTTTTTCATTCTGTGAAGAAAATCCAGTCTCAAAGATATGACGCTGTATGATTACAAGTTTGTGCTGCACATTCCAAGTTCTTTATTTTTGTCCTTTTTTTCTATACATAGGTATGATTATTTATATATTATACGGTTTTCAGTTTTGCGTGACAACTTATTTATTGTATATTTAATATTTAATATTTAAACGTACATGTTTTAAGTTAAGATTATTAAGTTATTACTATGCAAATTTTTTTAAATAAATACCTGTGCAATGCATTAAATTGTTGTGTATGTTAATTTATTTTCTAATTCAAATTTGGTCGTTGAAATAAAAAGATTGTCGAAAATGATCGAATAACTTTGTTTGATTGTTAAAAATGGTAAAAAAAATTCGAACATTTTCAGACGACCTTATGGGTACAAAATTTTAATGGCACAAAAAGTGATGAAATAGCACACTGACACTTTCGCAATCATACAGGTTCATATTATGACTAATCTAGTCATTTTATGTTTTTCATTTGATTTTAAATCAACATTTTATTAGGTTTTAAAAAAAATGGAATTACTCAAAATAATAATAATATTTTAATCGATAACATTCCTTGACCATGTTTATACATATATTTTTCTAATGTATCGGTTAGTCTTTTATATGTTTGCTCCTTTTTTTCATTTTAATTGCATTCAATACAGCCTCTAATATTTAATTAAAATCCGACATCTAAAACTTGTTCAAAGTTTTGTAAAAATCTGAGACTGATTAAGTGCAGTCTTCACCGCAATGATCATTTCATTTGTTTGGGTGTCCATCGACGTTACGAGCGACATTGCGAGGAATTCTATTTTCTTTGTCATCGAAGTGCCTAGAAAATCCGGTAAAGTTTTGAAAATAAAGCAAAACAAGAAAGAAATGAACATTGATCCAAATTTTAATATCCACATAACAAGTTCAATTCTTTTCAAAGAGAACTAAATTTTGTTCCCCTATTGCTGAAACTTTACACAAGTAAAACAACAGATTTTACTAATATTTCTTCAAAAATTGTCCTTTCCTCTTCAAAAAAAAGAGAACAAAATTTAGTTACAAAGATAAGCCAAAATATCCAAGTACGCTGGCCCAAGTTTTCTCTCGATCCACGCCACTATGTGGCGCTGTAGTCTCAAGCGTACCATCAACTTTTAAAACTAGCAAAACGTATATAAATTATTATGAAAACGTAAACTCGAGCGCATTTTGAACTTCTGATAAATCATCAAGAGATTTTCTGCAGAATAAGCTGTGATTGATTGATCTCGCGTGCAGATTGATCTTGATAAAATATAACCGTCGATTTATCATGAACGCTCATGGACACCTGTTTTTTCAACGCAACTCTTTCGAACGTGATAAACGCAATTATCGGTTGCGGTCGGCGGTTGCCCCGGGGCAGCACCACCTCAGTTTATATGGGCTCTGCTGACAATCGTTTTTTCCGGGGCCTCAATTTTGGGCGCCGCCTGGCGGGCGACCCGCGCCGACTGTAATAAAATAAACAGTTCATACGACAATAAGATATCGATTAGTTACTGATGAAAGAGGAACGGAAATGTAAAATACAAGTGCGAGTCATTGGTTATATTTATTATATAAAAAAAGAAAAAAAAAGAAAAACAGAGGAATTAAGAATTACGAGGGTCGTCATGCGGTCGTGAAGATTTTAAAAATAAGAGGATGAGAGGGTGCGCGAAAAAAAAACTATTGTTAACCGATGTAGGGAGAGGAGGAGCGTGCTTCTTAAGTGACGTTGTGTTTGGGCATCGTACCATGTTGGTAATTTTATGCTTTATAGAATGTTCCTAGGAGGTGGAGCTATTAGAAGAATTGTCTACAATTGATTCGAGAATTTTAGATTGTTTAAAAATGTGGTACGATACACAGGGGTGATTTTGTTAAGATGTTCAGTGGAAAACAGAGACTTTTATGAAGTTTCAATTTTACAGCTGAAGACTTGTGATACAATTTTTTAAATACATAATTCTAAATGATTTTACGTAAATTTGTCTGATGCATGATATATTCATAAGTATTTGATTCCTTATTAAATTTTCCAAAATTATTTTGCATAGTCTACAGTGGATACATATTCTACATAAAAATGTGAAACAAATAATTTGTTAAACATGTCTTTAAATTCAAGAAGTACTAATTTTTATCAAGCTTATTAAACTGTGAATAAAAAGGCTTCAAAAATAAAATGTATTTTTCAAATTTATTGAATCAACTTCTTAATTTCTTTAATTTACGTGTTTTCAATTTCTTCAACTTTGCCCCTTTAAACCACTGACATTTTAACAAAGTCATAAAACGCTGTTGAAATAAAAAAAGAAGCACGTTAGACGAGAGTTAGCAATTGTACTTAGGGATGAATGGAGTTGAAATTGAAAACTGAATCGTCATTAGAGGCCGACTCGGTGAATGTGAACGATTTCATATCGAATGAAAGTTGACGAGGAAAAATACCTACATGTAAAAAAATAGCTTACTCCGATATTTATTATTTTTTATTTATATATTGTCTGCATCTCATAGATGATGTGATTAATGAAACTGGTATTAAGAAAAAAAATAGTAATTACGGTTCTTATCATTTCAAACGAGCATAGGAAAAAAGGAATACTCAAATTTGACACGGTGCTGGAATCGTAGCGCAAAATAATTTTTGTTTTAATTACTATTATTTTTTTATCAAAAAGAAACGATAAAAAGAGAGAAAATTTACGCGAATCGACAATATTTATATATAAATATATATATTATATATTACTGAATGAAATTAGACGCTAGAGATTCCAACACCCATCTCAATTGGCACTCTGATGAAGAATCGAAACGTAAATCATTGTAAAGTAATGTAAACTACGATGTTACTACGTTTTACGAAGAGCTTAATGTAGTGGAAGATTATTAAACACGATTTCAGTCTTAAGAAAAAAAAAAAGATATTGAGTGTAGCACTTGAATTCTTTACACTTTTGCACCGCGATGTGTGTTGTACTTCATTCATGTAATTAACATTTTATTACTTCAAAGAAGAAAGATGAAAAAAAAGAAAAACACACACATACAATTAAAAGAAAAAATATAAAAAAGTTCTGATTTTATTCTGGTTATTCGTGTTCGTCAATTGCGTTTCATGTCCTGGTTGCATTTTCGTATGTACCTATTTTTATCTCGACAAGTTATGAATGAAATTTTAATAAAAATTATAATCAATTATGAGACAACAAAATTTTGTTTAAAATATTTTTGTTAACCTACTGAAAGAATGTGTAGTTCTTTTTCTTTATTTTAAAATAGATTTTTAATAATACGCTGAAAAGTTCTTATTTTCTTGTTTGCTTTATAATATTAACTGTGATATAATGTGTCCACATCTAAGTGAACGGGTTGCAAAATTCGCGCTACTTAGCATAAAGTCGTTTGTATGAATTTGCATTAACTTTGCATAAAGCTGATTCCGCATTAACAAGCACTAATTTTCAATGATCGAATTCATATGTACTTTCTTATGCTTGTTCTAGAATTTCTAATTATATAAAAAAGGTTGAAATGTTTGTATTCAACTATATTAATTCTTAATTTTTAAAACTTTTTATTTGAGTTATTTCAAACTCTACAAGAAATTATTCAAATTAATTTATTTCAGTAAACTTTTGTATAATTGTATCAACTTCTTGAATAGAAATAGTTTAAATTACTGCGGGCTGATAATGAAATGAAACATACATAACACACTAAGAGTTGAGAAATCACGTGATAACAAGGTCACGATTTCGTGGTTCTGAGTGGTTGAATTGTGTGTAAATCAGTATCGTCTATATCTTCTTTAGTCTGTTGACCCGTTATCAGCAGACACGAGCTCTGTGTGCAACGCTTTCTTAGTACCGTACATTTCAGTCAAGTATGGCTCTTGAAACGTTAACGTCAAATTTGCTCTCGAGGCTTGTGGCCATTGGACGTAGGCAGTCCATCCGGAAGGCCCACTTTACGTACTTTGCCGACAATGTCACCAAAAAGAATGGTAACACAAATAATGAGATATTATAGTTCACCTTTAAATAAACAACTTATGTTGAAAACTTGTTATTTATCGTGAAGTAAAATTTAGTTAAACAATCAGTGCAATATAATTTAAGATAAAAATAAAAATGTAAATAACTTGCGCAAATAGAAACGAATTTTATAGATAAAGTTAATTTGTATAGACTAAGTGAAGTGTATCTAATATTAAAAAAAATTTTAGGTGATATCAAGGAAATGAATATGTTCCAAGCTATAAATAATGGTCTTCTATTATCTATGGAGAAGGATTCAAATACAGGTACTTGAATTAGCAAAATTATTAATCA
Source organism: Idris sp. 1 HC-2018 (assembly GCA_022817325.1). Classification (NCBI taxonomy): domain Eukaryota; kingdom Metazoa; phylum Arthropoda; class Insecta; order Hymenoptera; family Scelionidae; genus Idris; species Idris sp. 1 HC-2018. The sequence continues at coordinate 3,739 of JABFPM010005464.1, read as the reverse complement.
AAGTTTGTATAACTTTTTTGTTTAAAAAAAATAGTTATATTTGGTGAAGACGTCGCCTTCGGAGGAGTATTTCGATGTACAATAGGATTGCAAGACAAATTTGGAAAAGACCGGGTATTCAACACACCATTATGTGAACAAGGTATTGCAGGTTTCGGTATTGGACTTGCAAACATAGGTGTCAATGCCATTGCGGAAATTCAGTTTGCAGATTACATATTCCCGGCTTTCGATCAAGTATACAATATACAGCAATCAAGGAAATTATTAACAATTAATTTGACAAATATAGTTATCCTTAATTAACATTAACTATGACTTGAAATTACAAGTTAAATATAAAATTTATAGAATTTATCATAAATTGAAATCAAAGTAAAATTAAATTTGACTTTTGCTACATCATTTTTCAAGTAAACACTTGGATCGTATTCTAATTTGCATATGAAGACATTATCTCTTCCACAGTTAGTCAATGAGGCTGCAAAATACAGATATCGAAGTGGTGGTTTATTTGACTGTAGCAAACTGACAGTCCGTACACCCTGTGGAGCAGTTGGTCATGGAGGTCTGTACCATTCTCAAAGTCCAGAAGCGTATTTTGCTCATACACCTGGTCTTAAGGTAAATAAAATTATAAACTTGTATACTGCACAAAAAGGTATTTATGTTATTATAAAAAAAATCAAGTTTATTATAAAAAAATAAATATACTATAGGTATAAATCTGTGGTTTACGACCAAAACAACTTAACTCCATTTTTCATGTTTTCGAGTTTCAGCCGTTTAAAGTTTTTAAAAAAGAATCTTGGATTACTTTTGAATTACTCAATAAATCCAAGATATAATTTTATGGTATATTTGTACTAATATTATCCATTTTTCAACATAATTTAGAAATGAATTTGCCAAAAAATTTAGAAAAGAAGTATTCCCAATAAAAATGTCCCTTAAGTTGTTATGGCTGTTTTTACTAAGCAATTAAGTCGTTATGACCGTAACATGTACGTTTTTATTAGTTTAACTTTCTGGTTTAATTGATAATTGAATTTTAAACAATTCATGAATGTTATTATTCTTATTATTGATAATTAGCCAACAATAAAAATTTATATTAATTATTTTTAAAATAAATGATTGCACTTAAGTCGTTTTGGCTGTTTTTTCTCTAATTTAACTCAACTTTATAATGAATATAATTTAAAATATAACTGCTTCCGAGGTCTAGAAACTTGTCTGTTGAAAATATAGCCAAAATACTAAAAAACTGTCAGATTATCTCAATTTTGACAAATTTGGTTGTTAAGTCGTTTTGGCCGTAAGTCACAGATATTTATTTCTTTGAAATAATTATTTTTACGCTTTTACATGAAAATTATTCTAGAATGGTCAATCACACTAAGAATTAATAGTTTATGAACTGTGATTTTTAATCAGTTTATTAAATTAGAAAATAAATAAAATATAAAAACATAATACTAGTGAAAATATTGAGTTATTTTTATTTTTTAAAATATGTTTAAAAAATTTACTAAAAACGAATATGATAGAACCGAAAATTAACAAAACATAAGTTTCTCTTTTCTTCGGTCGTGATGATCTTTTTTGTGGGCAAAGATCAACGGATTGATGCTCAGCTTTATTCATTATAATGACTATTAAAGAAGACAAAAATGTGTTTTCTTTTTTCCTTATTTTTTTGATGTTTCTTAAAACAGAAAACTGCCACTTTTTAATCTAATGCGGAATGTTATTATTTTTCACATTAGGGAAGAAAACTGCTACTTTTCACCCTAGGGAGAGAAATTGTTATTTTCAACCGCAGAGCAGGAAAATTGTTACTTTTCGCCCGGTCCCATGGTACATAAAACTGTATACCGCCCCCGGCATACAGTGCCCTCAATACGTAATATACTATGTAAAAATAAAATAAACGGCTAAAATTGGCTTCAGTCACGGAAAGTTCTCGGAAAATGGGCCATTTTCATGGCTAAAAAATGTCAAAAAATTGACACTTTCTGGGCAGGTAACAGGAAAATATTAATTACTAATATATATTTTACTATTCATTTAGTAGTATTCGAAAAAAATAGATAATTGTCGGAAATAACAAGATAAGTTCATCCAGTTCTCGAAATAACAAGGCGAAACACGAAAAATGAAGTTTATTTGATTAATGTAATATAGTATATTTGATTATTACATATCCAAAAAATGTGTTTTTGATGTACACACTGAAAGGAAAAAATCACTTTTTGATTACAATTTGCCGCAGACTTTCTAATTTATGAAATATTAATTAAGACTCAATAAAAATTATATGTACATTTATTTTTCACCTTCAATTCTTGTAAATCATACGTTTTACATAAAAAAAATTCAATACTATACAAAATTTCAATGCTATAAGAAAAAACTAATTTATATAGCAGCAGGCGTCGCGAGCGTGAGTAAAATGCTCATCACGCGTTTGTTTTGGTATGTTAATTTTTACTGTCCAGTGAATAATAATAGTTTTCTAAATTACCGACGTTTGTTTAAACAAAGCAAATAACATGATATATTTCTAATATTTAGCCATTATTAAATAAAGATATTAAGCAAAAAACTCCAAAAACAAATCAATTTTTGAAAAAAAACTATTTCAAAAACCATTTTGCGACTCTTTTAAATTTGGATCTGAACAAATTGTATTATAAATTTTAAAACTGCTTCTAAAGCATAATATCACTGTAACTTGAACAGAAACATTTACTTACAGTATCCAAACTATAATTTTATTTGATTTGTCTTGAAATCTTGTCAAAAGCTATGCAGTTTTATCAATTTATCTTATCAATATCAATTATTAGTTTATCAAGTTATCTCAATTGATTTTAATCAAGTTAATTAATTTAATCATTTCATCGTATTTGGATATTATTGAGCATTCTAAATTGTTTCATTTTTAATAATATTTATATGAAAACGCTGCAAATTTAAGAATAATTCTCTCAACCACTAAATGTTTGATTTTGAATACAGAATTACTTAATTTTGAATACTTAATGTCCCAAGTGGGGTCTGCTAGGACCCCAACTTCTAAAAATGTTTAAAATAAAAATACAATTAATTTTTTTATTAATTATGATTTCAGCTTTCTTTTGACATTATAAAAGAAGCATATTAAAATAATCAGTTTTATAAATAGCGAAATTTTTTTTATGAAAACACTGAAATTTATTGTATTTTGCTTTTAAGATTTTCATGTTTCATATCAGAACAATTTTCTCTCTTTTCATTTTTTATGAATATTCTAAGAATAAATAATAAATTCAACTTTCTTCAACTTGCATATGTATGTGTAATATATTTCGTATAAAAATAATGTATATGGGGCATTCCACGTCAGATTTTCATTAAAACATTAGATTCACTCGAAATATTTTTTTTCTGCTTCTTTATCGAAAATAAGAAGACAGGTATTTTTTTTTTAATTTCCATGGGAATTTTATGAGTTATGAGTTTTTGAAGTTACGCGCTGTAGCGCGTTTTATCGTGCGCAGCAATTTTTAAATGCTTGTAACTCCGTCGCTATTAGGTGTATAAAAATTTTAGTAGATATGGATTTGAAAGATTTTTTCATGAACTTTCGAAATATGTAATTCAAAATTTGACTGGATAATTAAAAATAGCCAAAAAATTGATTTTAAAAATAAAACGTGGATTTTCACAAAGTTGGGGTATTTTTTTTTTTTTA
>JABFPM010005463.1:0-11237 GCA_022817325.1 Idris sp. 1 HC-2018 | reverse complement strand
ATACCCCTAGACCATTGAGCCGGGTTGAAGGTCAACGCTAAATAGAGCGGTCACGAATTTAGACTTTTCAAAAGTACAAATCTAATTGACTTTTAATTTTTCCTGATTGTTATTTTTACTATAAGTTTATCTTTAACTTACTTTTCACCTTATAAATCGTATTTAACAAATTTTACATTTTTACTTCTAAATTATAAGTAATTTTTTTTTTTAGATATTCGCAATTTATAACTTTAGTATAGTTATAGTTTAGTTTAGTAGTAATTGTAAATTAAATGTTATATAAAAGATTGATATTCGAAAAAATTAAATTTGTAAACTTTTTCTTTTTTTTAACAACTTACTAGTTTTTAATAAACAAATTAGTTGTTATACAAACAAACTTAATCACTTTTTTATATTAATTGGACTTGTATAATTCATGTAAAAAATTGTTTAATTAATTTAAAAAAATGAAATTAATTATTTTATTTTCAGGCCATTTCACACAACTAATTTGGCGAAGTAGTCAAAATTTTGGTGTAGGAAAGGCCCGCAGTCGTAGTGGCAAAATAATTGTGGTAGCAAATTATCAGCCAATCGGGAACGTGTCTGGTCAGTTTCAGAAGAACGTTTTACCCCCGTTGCCAGAAAATATGATTCCTCCAGTTCCGTCGCCACCAAAAGTTCGCCAACTGGAGCCGACGACGGAAGTCGCCGAGGCTTCCGCCTGCAGCAGCGTCAGTGTCAGCAGTAAAGGCTCTGCGAGCACGCAATAATACACGAGAGCCGACTGCCTTTTCTGTGTCTGCGCACGACGAAGAAATTTTCGATAATTTTATCATTTCCAAAATAATTTAATTCCAAAAAGCAGACTCGAGAAAGCAGTGTCAGGCAAAAATATATACACAAAACAGTGGTTCCTATACAATCAATACTACCTCGTTTAAAAAAACCATTGCATTTGTTATATAAATAAATTTGTTAATTAACTTTGAATTTAATTTTTAAAAATCAATTGTTTTTTTGAACGTGGTTCACAGTACTCGAAAACGACTGATTGCTTACAATTTTTTATTTCAAAAATATTGTTTGTTATTTATTACAAAATTATCTATTATTGCATCAAAATATTCAAAAACAATAAAATATAATTTTATAGTATTTTTATTTAGTTTTAATCAACAAGATAGTAAAAAATAAAAATTTTGAACACTTTGACTTTCCTGCAAAATTTTCTTTATTTTTTTTCAAAAATTGCAGTTAGAAAAATGTTTTGAGCCATTGCCAAGTTATTTAATATTTAAAATTGTGGTGCCTCATGTATATAAGAATAGTAAGTAAAAAATCACTAGGCGAAATACAGAGCTAAGAGTTATTATAATAGATTTTAAGGCGACAAATTTTGAAGAAAACAATTTACAAGGCTTCACTTATAAAAATAAAAAACAACAACGAGAATGAAATTCAATCAGTTTGAATTGCTCACGTAGTTCCGCATATCTTTTTTTAAATTGCTTTTGACAATTTGAAAATAATATAATAATAATAATAATAAAAAGAATTAGTTTTTATTGACATTGTATCGCGCTTTATCCACGAATAATTGCATATATGTTGATTTAAGTGTAATGGCCAAAGTGTATAGATTAGTGCTAATGAGACAAAGTTTGTTAATAAGGTTGGCATCTCTGTCAACTATTTTCTGACATTTCCAACTCATTAAAACATTTGAATTGAAAATTCAGTTTAATTAACAATAAGTTTCTGTAACCAAATTACACTTTTAAAAAAATTGAAAGTTATAATTAATTTGTATATTAAAAAAAAAGAAAAAATTTATTCTAGAAGTTTCTTAAAATATCTGCAAAACAGGTGGCCTTATTTTCCAATCAGCCTCATTACAATTCTTTGTCTCGAACTTGATGCGCAAAATATACATATATATATATATATATCAGGATACCAGATATACATAAATAAAATGAACGTTATCTTTTAATTTATATGCACGTGAACGATAAAAAGCAAATATGGGCCTCTGATTTCTTTTTAAATTTATTTGTCTTGTACAAAAATGTATATCATATCAAATTTGTGACTTCTGTTAATCATTTGTCGACATATATCTTGAAGTCTGACGAAACGTGTGTGTAAAAAGCCTTAATTATGTAACGATGATATCATTTTGATTCAGCATATGATAAAACAATAGAGCGATAATATTTTATATTGCCTTTTTGTAAGACAGATCAAGTGAAAATTCCGACATATTTTTTACAAAAAAAAGTATACCATAAGTTTGCAAGAAAAGACGCTACAAGAAATATGTTGTTCTCAACTGCAAATTATCCAATTAGTTTGAAATTTTGTTAGCCTCTTAATAACAAATCAAAATTTGTGCAACCTCGCGTATCATTGAACACTGCTCACCCCAACAACAACAATCTTCAATGCTCAAAAGTTCTTCTGCGAAAAAATTTCATTGTTATTATTAGTCTAAGGCACTAGTAATTAAACAACTTTTAATTTGATACGCGCACTCAAATTTAAACGAGCTTGTAAAACTGCGAAAAACTATCTCTAAAGTTTGATCAGCTTACACCCTCTAATCCAAAAGACTTTACATTGCACTCGTTTCGAGCTGTAATTATTGTTATGTTATATAGATATGTGATACAAGTTATATCGCTTTATACATTGTATTTAAAAATAAACTAAAAGTTGTATGTTATTGTAATCAAATTATAGATGTCACATTGCAAGAAAAAAAACTTTTTAACTCTCTTTAAAATTGACGTTGTAGCGTGCCAGAATAACGATTGTTGAAACTTTACCCGCACAAAATAGTTATTATTGTTAAAAAAAAAACAGGACGAAATAAAAAAAAATATATGCATTGCTGTCTTCGTTTATTTTGATGAAAACCTTATAAAAATGTAAACGTCATTATGTTAACAAACTTTTAATTGAATTAAAATGAAATTTGCAACGATATCTAGTAGCTACGTCCAAACAGGGTGAAATTGATCGGTGTCCTTTTGCATTCGGTGTGAATGCACTTAAACTTGCTCATATGTGAAGCTTCTTTCGGCTGATTGAAGGGCACACACAGACTCTTTGCTCCCATAGACGGAGCTGTTGGGTCCAAAGGATCCTCTCTGAAATTAAAATAAAAAATACAACAAATTATTTATTATACTTCAAATGAAATATTATTTAAAAAATATATTATGAGTGTACCTTGCACTGTCCTTTTTAATGTTTTCTTCACACGACATATCTCCACAAAACGGAGCCAAAAGTAAATTCTTTTTGTCCAACTGCGCGCAAAAGTCGTTCCATTTGGTGACTGTTTTATTGTGCCCGTCCAGGTCAGCTTTAGCTCTGAAAGTTTGCCATTAATTTATAATTTTGTACTTTAATTTTACACATTCAAATTTAAAACTTATTAATTTAACTATTAATTTTGTTATAATTAAAAAATTCTCACTTATTAAACAAAGACTGTTGTATGTCAATAAGCAACTTGTTGATAGAATCCTTAGCATCTTTTCTCGCAGTCGTCAGTCTCTCACTCGTGTCCCTTCTGACCAGAGTGATTTCGTTTTTCGCCAGGTCTTTCGGGCCCAATTCCAGTCGAATCGGTACACCCTTAAGCTCCCAGTGATTGAACTTCCAACCCGGACTGTAGTTGTCTCTGTAGTCGCCTCCAACTCGAATTTCCCCGCTCTGCTGGAGATCTTTTTCGAGTTTTTTACATTCCTCCAGAAGTGTGTGTCGTTGTTCTTTGCTAGTGGAAGCGGTGATCCCACAAGGAACAATTATCACTTGGACGGAAACCACTTTGGGAGGTATCACCAGACCTTTGTCGTCACCGTGCACCTTGAAAATTAAATTTCAGTTAGTATAAAGTATATCATGCATTTTAATTTGAGTTTGAAAAAAACAAACCATTATCATAACTCCGATAGTTCTCGTGGTGAGACCCCAAGAATTTTGGTAGACATAACTTTTTTCGCTGCCTTCCTCGGCTCCTTCCACTTGGATGTCGAACATCCGCGAAAAGTTTTGACCCAAATGATGACTGGTAGCGCCCTGAATACCTCGACCACTCGCAGAAATAAAAGCTTCCACGGTTGTCGTGTATTCGCCTCCGGCGAACTTTTCTTTTTCAGTTTTACGCCCAGGAATTACTGGTATCGCTAAAAATTCCTCATAAATTCTTCGGTAGAGATCCAAAATCACCAGAACTTCTTCATTGGCTTCGGATTTGTTCAGAAAAGCTGTGTGGCCTTCCTGCCAGAGGAACTCGCGAGTTCTGAGGAACGGCTGGGGATGTTTGAATTCCCACCTCTGAAAAAAATAGAAATTAAAGTAATATAAAAACATGATGGTGAAATTGGCAGAATAATTCAAGCAGAAAATAACAATAAATTTTTTTTAATAGGAATGACTAAAATTTTGTCTGTCTTTAGGAATTGAGTTATTTTTATTTTTTGCTGAAAATATTTTGCCAATTTCACCATCATTATAAAACATATTGTACTTGATAATTAGTTTTTGAAGAAATTTTATTGTACCACAACATTGTTCCACTGATTTAATTTCAAAGGTAAATCCCGATGAGATTTCAGCCACTTGGCATAAGCTGGGTACATAACAGTCTCCGAAGTAGGTCTGATGGCAATAGGCTCGGCTAAATCCGAGTCACCGCTTTTTGTCACCCAGGCAACTTCCGGTGCGAAATCAGCGATGTGCTCTTTTTCTTTTTCCAAAGCTGCACGACTCACGAAAATAGGAAAGTAACAGTTCTGGACACCCAGCTTTTTAATTTCAGTGTCAAAAAAGTTTTGGATTTTCTCCCAAATGGTGAAACTCCAGGGACGAAGAATGTAACAGCCACTCACGTCGTAATATTCGATCATCTCTCCTTTGGTTATTACCTAAAATTAGAACATTTTAATAATCAACTAATCAAAAAACAACTTTTTGTAGATAAAAATTTACCTGAGAATACCAGTCTGGCAAATTTTCAGATTTCTTCGCCTCCAAACCGAGTCTAGTGCCAGTTTTTGAAGTGTCAACTTGTTCCTTTTGTGGACGTTCAACTTTTTCTTTCTTTGCAGGTTTAGCCTTTGGAAAAAAATTGAATCAGTTTTCTTTAATCTAAAAAATGAATATTTTTTTTCGAATATAAATATAGTTACTTTTTCATTTTTGGAGCTCTTTGCTGGAACAGCAGGATTGACCCAGTCATTACCAGTCAACTTTTTATAATCAGCCTTCAGGTTGAGTAAAATTTTCACCTCAGCATCAACCGCAGATTTTTCAGCCTTATTTTGTTTTAAAATCCTAACTTTGTCTCCCTGCTCGACTATTTTGCTGTTCAACTTATCAGCCTCACTGTCAGCTTTCAAATCCTGACTTTTCTCAGCCATTTTTGCACTAGACGGGGTCCAATCAGTACCGGTTAGACTTTTGTATTCCGCTTTCAAAGCCAGCAAAATTTTAACTTCTGCATCAATTGCAAATTTTTCTGCTTTTTTCTGCTTCAATTCCCGAACTTTATTTCCTTGTTCGGTTATTTTGTCAGAAATTTGGGAAGCAGTTGCTGTTGTAGGTGGTGCTTTTGTTAATGGCGCTGCAGCGGCGGTAGAAGGTGTCCAATCAGAGCCAGTTAAAGTTTTGTACTCAACTTTCAAAGCCAGCAAAGTTTTGACTTCCGCGTCAATTGCAGATTTGTCAGCTTTTTTCTGCTTCAACTCTCGAACTTTGTTTCCTTGCTCAGTAATTTTATTAGAAATTTGAGAAGCATTGTTCGAGAAAGCTGAAGTTGTAGCTTTGACCACTGTAGATGGCGTCCAGTCTGTGCCGGTTGCACTTTTGAAATCTGCTTTCAGGGCCAACAAAATTTTGACCTCAGTGTCTATGGTCGGCTTATCTGCCTTTTTCTGTTTTAGTTCTCGTATTTTGTCGCCTTGAGCTACAATTTTCTCGTGAATTTTGTAAGGTTCTGAATTGTTGCTCGACTTGAGTTTATTCTAAAATGAAATTAATCAAGTATTAATATAGAATTTAAGTTATGTAATCTTATTATTATGTTGTTATCTTGTACTAAAAATATTTTGTATAATTAAAAGTGATTAAATTTATTTGTTGTATTTTTTTATAAATAATATTTTGGTTTAATATAAATAAATGTTTTAAAATCGAAAGCAAAAAAGCCTGATAATATCTAATTTCAGAACAAATGTTGTTATGAAATTTATTACAATTTAATTACTCAAAGGAAACTTTAATACAAAAATCTATCTGTGTAAAAAACTGGTTTTTAAATACACTGTTTTTTTAAAAATAAGTTTTCTTTTAATTTAAGAATTAATTTAAAATGAATTATTATTATTATGAAAATCATATGTCACATGTGTACAACTCACTGAAACTTAATTTTTAATATTGTTGTTTGATTTATACACAAATTTACGTCGGCATTTTATTTCTGTCATATTTTTTTATAAGAAAAAGTACAAAGTTTATTATTTTTGTGTTATTTTATGAATAAAATATATAATACCTTACTAAGATTCAAAGAATAAAAAACATATGCAAAACCAGGCCACGTTGCTTCAGATGCACTGACACAGAGTACACTTTCAGTGAATTACGATTTTAAGGAGAGGGGAGAAGAGTACCGTATAATATTGCTGACTCAGTTCGCATCATTAAATACCTTTCTAATAATATTTTTTTGATAGAACTTTAATTATAAATACATTAAGTATTTATAAAAATATATTTTTTACTTATTTTTTGTTTGCTATATTAATTAACCAAAACTTAACTAACTCTTTTATACTGTTATTTATTCTTTTTATTTTATTTTCTTTTAATAACAAATATTTTGTTGAGTTTGTTATTAATTTTTTTAATAAAAAAATAAAATTTTTACAAATTTATTACCTCTTTTTTAGTTTTTACTTTTTCTTCAGTAGCATTGTTTGTCGTGGAAGTTGAATGTCCATCTGGAATATGGAACAAAACCAATGGTTGTTCTCGAGATGAAAACTGGCTAATTGGAGAATACGGTACGTCGCAGCGGAAGAATCCTTTTCGCAAAATCTGAATAATCTCTCCTTTTTTCACTCGAGATAATTCGCACTCCCCCAGCATCATTTCTTCTTTCTAAAAATTCAAAATTAAACAAATCTCTTTATTTACAATATTATTAAAAAAATTGTTTAAATGTCGACATCGACAACATGGTATTAAATATGAAAAATTGATAACGAATCTTTGTAAAATTTGTAACCAATTATCACTTGACAAAAAACAAGAGTATGACATAAAATAATTATAATTAAAAAAACACACAGACGAAATTAAATTCTATCAATATTGAATTATTTAAAAAGATTGAATTTTTTTACAAATTACCCTCGTATTTTTCGCAACAAAATCTTTGAAATCGTCATCTTTTCCTAAAACTGATTTGCTCATGATATGATGGAAGAACACCATGTAACAAGGAATCAACTGACGATCATTTTTCTGGACACCTGCATCCTTGGGTAAACAAACCCAAGATATTTTTGGCGTGTATTTAAAATTTGTATCGTTCAATTTCGTAACAGTAGATACGCTCACAATGTTACCATCTTTTTTCGTGATCTTTTTTATCAAAATGTTGCCCCAATTGATGAACGTTGCTGTCTGATTTTCCTTCAACAAATCCGCGTCTTCTCGTTCAATGTAAACTTTTGGCCCAACCAGAACTTGTTTCGTTCCAATTGATTTGTCCTTCGGATGATTTTGCACAGTTAACCATTCGGATTTTGCATTTTTGATGATTACCGGTACTGTGTTGTTGCTAATTGCCGTGTATCTGTACAGTAAAATCAAATATACATTATTTGAGATTCACAAATTTAAATTCTGAAATTAAATTTTAAATGTTGACATTAAATTTAATAGATTTTAATTGGTCTTATTAAATTTAAAATAAAAATCACCTAATTGCAGCAGGGTCGATAACTTTTTTATTAAACGCCCAAATTTTGTCCCACTCCATAAAAACGACAGATTTGGAGCTGCCTTGAGCGATAATAAATTCTTTTAAGCCAGCAACAGTCATGCCACGACGCAAAATTCCTCGAACAGTTGGAAAACGCGGATCGTCCCAACTGTCCACCAGACCCTCCGACACGAACCAGGTCAATTTTCGTTTTGAAAGCACAGTGTGGGTCATGTTTAATCGCGAGTATTCCCAGATGTACGGTCGGTTCAGACCCAGGGCCTCGATGAACCAATAAAACTGGGGATCTCGGTCGTGATATTCTGTGGTTCGCAGAGTGTGGGTCACACCTTCGATGGCGTCAACGATGGGACAAGCAAAATCATAGGTCGGATAGACTCTGAAAATGATTTATAACAAATTGTTAGAATAAATTACAATTTTAGTGTACAAAATTTAAACTTACTTGTATTTCATTGCAGTTCTTGGATGTGGTTCTGGTTTGCATCTGTAAATCGTCGGATCTCTCATGCAACCGTTGGCAGATTGATAATCAATTTTAGCTCGAACGCAGCATTTCTGACCCTTTTCGGTACCCTTTTTCATTTCCTCCCAGAGTGCCAAATTCTCTGATACAGCTGAAAAATGAATTTCAAGTTAATTTACATTCTGATTTTTAAATAAATGTTTATATTTATCTAAATTCAGTAGAAAATTGATTGTCAAAATAAAGTTAAATAAGATGCTCGTTTTGACATATTAATTTGGTATGTTTATCTTAGTTGAGTTGAAAAATTAATTTTCAATGTTTAAAGTAAAATTAGTTGTAAAGAAACATATTTAATTTTTGAATTTTTGTTATTAAAACGAAGTGTAATAGTGATTGCTTCAATTTTTGTTACATTTTGAGGTAAAAATATATAGAACATATATTCATTCCCTAAAATGTAAAATATTATGAAATAAACTCAAAAAATCGTTTTTTGTTAGTTTTTGTTATATAAATAAACAATTCCCAAATTCATATACAAAAGTCAAAATTTCAATCTAGAAAATAATTTGGTATTAAAAGGGTTAAATGTTGATGATTTTTTACATTTGTCTCGATTAGCCGAAGGCAATTTTTGGTCTCTCTGCTCTTTCATCGCCTCAGCTGGAGTGTTATCAACAAATGCTTTTCCGTCTTTTATGAGTTTTTCGCAATAGTCCAGCATCAAATCAAAGTGATCGGAAGAGTGGGTGAAAAGGTCCGGTTTGATTTGCAACATTTCTAAATCCTCGAGAATAGCTTTTTCAAATTCGACATTCTCTTTTGCCGGATTGGTGTCGTCGAAACGCATGATCAATTTTCCCTTGAAGTTGTCCGCGTAGTACTGGTTCAATAAGGCCGCTTTTGCGTGACCAATGTGCAAATAACCACTGGCTTCTGGTGGAAAGCGAACCACAACCTGATAGAAAGAGTAATTTTAAAAAAGTATAGTTCAAATTCACAAAAAATTAACTTTAACACAAAAAATTCAATAGTCATATTTCTAAAGTAATTTTTACATTAAATTTACATCTATTTATTTTAAATAATTGTTTGTTTTACTTTTCCCATTTCAGCTCCAGGTAAGTCAATGAATTTCCCCTCTTGTTTTCTTTTGGCACCGTCTTTCTTTTCCACTTTAGGTTTCGATTTTTCTTTATTGCTTTTTGGCCCATCTTTGTTAGCACAAACATTTTCCTTATTATTTTCGCAAACACAAAACTGAGCAATTTTGGCGAACGATGGCAAAGCTTGAATTTGCTTGAACCACCGCAAAATGTACGGAAACTGCGTTGCATTGCTGGTGAAAAGTTCCTGTTTGTTATAAAGAGCAGAAAACAAACGTATGTCTGCAATTGTGAGTCTTTTTGCGACCAGCCAGGTTTTCAGGGCTAAAGCTGAATTGAGATAATCGAGGGTTGAATCGGTAACTCCAGAGATTGAAATGTGGCCGATGGCAAAGGACAACCAACTATCAACCTCGGTTCTTTCGAGAGGATTATTTCCTCCTAAAATTTTTTTACAAAAAAAAAGAAAATTAATTCTTAAATCTGAATTTTTAAATTTATAATAAGTTTTTTATTTGTTTTTTTCATTTTTATAAATTGAATTTTGTAAAGATTATTGTGTTTACCATACAAATCATTGTGCAAACTTCTGGCGAAAAAACGAGCAATTTCATTTTCGCTGTTTCCAACCAAAGTTCCACCTTTGGTGAGCAGCTGGACGTTGGATGAATTTTTTAAATCGTCAGACCAAGTCACCTCGACATTTATTTTTTTTTCCTCGCGCACCAGTTCCGCGAGCAACAGTGCACCTAAAATAAAATGACACTTTAGATGTTTTTTTTCTGCCGGAAAAATTCATCTATTTATAACTGAGAATTGTTTTTTATTAAAAAAAAAGTAAAAAATAAAAAAAACTAAAGAGTTTTGAAAGAAAAATGTTATCAGTAGCCTGTGCAAAAATATGTGATGCAAATTTGATTTGAATTGCAATTTTTTAAGATACAATTTTTAAACATGTGGTTTGTGGGTATTTTTATCTTACCAACAGGTGCATTGCCATTTTTGGCAATCAGCTTAAAAACCATGATGAAAGATGGATTTTGATTAAAATTATTATTGACAAGTCAATGTAAAACTGTTTTTTTTCAAATTTAATGGTGAGCTGAGGTTATTTATTCACCGCTAACACAGTAAATATACGTCACATTGCAATCTTAAAGGCGAGTTTTCATGTGCATGTGCACATCATATTTTGTAAGCGGCATTTTTAAAAAAGTGATAATTTTTATTATTCAAAAAATTAATAATAGTAATAAAAATATTAAAGTGACTTTCTTTAATTTAGAAATTTATAAACAATATTTTTAAAAATTCAAAGATTACCGGATACAATATTAAAAAGTTTATGAAGTTTTAAACTTTTGAGCATTAAGTATTTTGTATATCATGCAGTTAAAATACACCGAGAAAACTGTGTAACTTTAAAAGCAAGTCAACTTTTACCTAAAAGAGCATAACAAACTAACTATCGAATAATATATGATTTTTTATCTAAATTCGCTGCAGACCATTACCGAAAATCGTTCATCAATTTAAAATCCAAAATTCGTGAGATGCGCTACTTATTTTAGTTGGCGGTGCCAAAAACATTAACGATCTTCATTTCCGAAATTCGTCACAGCTCACTACCAATTTCGGTAAAACTCCG
>JABFPM010005461.1:0-11244 GCA_022817325.1 Idris sp. 1 HC-2018 | reverse complement strand
ATGATCTTGTTGATGATGTTATCTTCTCTGAAAAGGTAACCTATACTTTTTTCCGGATTGATTCTGCATTTGATCGGATGAGAGAATCCGTTCTACGGAAAAAGATGAGCAGGAAGAGGGAGAGAAGGAACGTCTCAAAATAATGGCCTAGCGCTTTCTCGCGCTACGCGACACGACTCGTCGCACTTCCATTGCAACACAATGGGATGTCTCACGAAGATACTCTACTTTTTTTTTCTACTTCTTCTTTTTTTCTTGTATCATATCAATTGCTTTTATTATTTCCTTAGTTTATCTAACATCTTGGAGGTACGATAAAATTTCATTTGTATAAAACTACTTGAAACGATTGCGCATATGTTAGCAAAATTTATTGAAAATATTTAAATTCTACAAGCTTTTTGTAAGGATAGTTTTTGTTGTTTGTGAATTCTTGGTTATTTGTACTAAATTAATGTATTTGGATTTACTAAATACAATTGTTGAGTTTCGTAGAGACTCTTTTAAGTGTAAATATTTAATGTATTATACAAAATCGTAAATTATAAATCTTGAGCACAAATAATTTTGTAAATCGTTTGACTCTTCTTGAGCAATGTTTGCTTTTCCCATATAATACCTATCGCGCTCTCAAAAAAGTATTGTTTGCGAGTCAGCAAACAGTTGATGTATAAATCTAACGAAGAATTAAGGCTTATCCCTGCTCCATTTTCAATGCAGCAAGCATTTTCTTAAAACATCTTTATAAACAGTCATTATCAAATAGCCCTTTTTCTGTTGCATAATGGATGTGGAATTTTTCTTTGTCATTTCATGACACAGCGTATCGCGATACAGAACGAGATAATGTTTCTTTTTTTCGTTTTATTTTCGGCCTCTTTGTACAACCCGATTGTGCTTTGTTAATAATGGGGCGCGACACACTTTTGCCGATAAAGATGGAAATTCCGTGTACACTCCCTAATACGAACGGGTAACACATGTCAGCCGATGGGGTTAAAATCGCTACAGTTTACCCTAAAGCGAAAAATTTTTCGATCGTAAATCAAGGGGCGTAAAAATCAATTACCACTTATCGCTAGATAAAACCTGACTTTTTGTTGCGAAAACAACCCTTATCTGTGATCTTTATTTTTGTAACAAAATTTCGTTTCTCATAAGAAGAAAATGAGGAGGAAAATTGCTGAAGAAAAATGACATCACTTTTTTATGCGCAGTGAAATATTGTTTCAGCGTCATAACCCCGTATTAACGCACATTAGGACGTACCCTTCAAAACGTCAGGTAACTCTTTCGTTGAATCAAGCCCCCCTTGATTTTTGTTCGCCGCCAGGACACCCGGGACTTTTATTTTGATTTATTCGACGCTAACTCTCTTTGACGTTCATTCTGCACTTTTTGTCTCCAGCAGTGACACAAGAAATCTTAAATGAGTTACTTTTCTCACTACGAGAACCGTAACGATCGTAAATTGATTTTCAAAGAATGCTTAATGAACGGAATAATTACAGTTTACTTTTGCTACGCATGCTTCGTTGAACTTGTTTGACTTTTAATATAGTTTGCTGAATAATTTGGATTCATCGTTGAATTTAATTGTATAATACATTTTGCCAGCATTAGTATTTTAGTGAGTTATATTTGTTGATTTTGTAAAAAGAAATAATGTTGATAAAACAACTGTTTTAGGATTCAGCAGATCCTTTTAAAGGAATGCAAAGACTATCTCTTATGAAGATTGTCATTTACGAGCAAGTTTAGGCGCCTGCGTTTCGACGCTCGAGGCAGCCATTACTCTGTCGCTATGGATACCGTTGAGATGAGAAGTCCAGGAGACACCTAAATTGTATTGATCGTTACTGTAAACTGCAAAGTCCTGTAAAATGTATACTTCATAAGTAATGAACTTGTTTTTAAATATTTAGAAGAGATACATTTATTTTTGTTTGGAACAAGAATTTTATACTTAAATTTATACTTCATTCATTTCTATTGTAAATTGTTATCTTTGGTGGCAGCAGGACTCTATTATAACAATAGTTGAAAGAGTCATTAACAATAGTTTAAATTCAAAAATGATATTAAACCTATAATATTTTTTCACACTTGTTTGAATAATTTAAATGAAAAACTTTAATGAGTTGATAAATGAATCGGATTTTAAAAACTTGATATTAAATTACTTTATAAATAAATAAATAAATACATAAATAAAGCAAGATTATTAAAAAGAGGGAAGACAAGTTAAAGAAAGAGGATCTACACAATGTTGCTTATAAAATTAATTGTAAGAAGTGCGATAAATTACATGGAATAAACTTATAGATTATTGAAATGAACTTGAGTTATATGTATAAACCCGGAGTATTAGCTAATCTTAGGTGTCAGAAAGCACATGATATGAATTGGGATAAAGTACACATTTTAGATGAACAAATTAATTATTACAAAAGAGACATCTCTGAAATGTGTTTGTATATAAAATAAGAAACCATCACCTCAAATGCGCAATCTAATAAAAAAATATTGAAGAAATTATTTAACTGTTTATTTATCATAAATAAAAAAACATTTTTCGACGCTAATTATGCACATTTATTTGTGAATTTAAATAAACTCATGTTTCAAATAATATACAAACCTTTGCATAATGCTGATGAAGGCTTCAAATGGTTAAAAAATATTTCATACAAATAGACGTAAACGAAGAAACAATAATTGAAAGAGTTATTTTTTGTTACTTTGGACCATTTTAAAATGTTTGTTCCAAAATTTGAGTAGAAAAATGTAAACTATCTTTCAGGACTAGTACGTAATATATTTGTAAGTAGTACACTAAACGTTCTGAGGTTTTTTTTCTTTGTTTTAATTTGCAGATAATAATTGTTAATCCAGTTTTGGTGCTGATCATTGATGCGAGTAGCTGTGTGACACAACTGATTCGAATTTGATTGATTCGTCAATTGGACAACGACAAACGATTCAACAAAAGAGCAACTGAAAACACGTTGCATTTCGTCCAGCTATTTTATAATCCGTCTCGCGCGAGCGCACTGACGAAGGGGTTGTCTCATTGTGCGCTATAATTTAGTGTCTGCAAACAGACGGGGCGTCGATGTAAAACATGTGCAAACACATCGAGGCTCGGGATTATGTTGACGGTGTCGCTTTCCTTCAATGCAACGGAGATTTATTTTTCAAGACGAGTAAAATGACTCGCTGAATTGAGTCGCATACCTATGGCAGCGTTTCGACAAACGCGCCGGCCCCATATTCAATCCGAATCACAATTCTGAAGGACCAAATTTTTAACACCAACTCTCGTCCCAAAGAACGTCTTTACACAGAGACAGTATCATTCGTGCAGCGTTCACTTTTTCTTTCACCAACTTCCTGACAACCGTTGTCAATGGAAAATTATATATCATTCCCCAGGCATTCTCAACTTTTACATCTCTGTTTGAAACGTCCTTTTAGACGTAGGTGTTTGTTCACTTTGAATTGTTACGTCTATAAATAACTACTTTTTTTTTTCTTTTTCAGAGAGATGTTGAACGTTTTTATTATTTATTTGGACATTTCAATTACTTGATTTTTGAATTGCCATGCGAACTAAATTAAAATATTCGCTCGATATTCGCTATAGTGAACATTTTTGTTGCACAAAATTGCTTTTTATATTCGATTTAATTTTGTTTAAAATACTTGTTTATTAGTTATATTAAATAACACTGGATGATATCATTTTCAGGTTCAAATAAGAAAAGCCATCGTTAAGAGATTTTATTTTAACAAAAATTTACTTAGCACATATTAGTGCTAATGTTCTGGAATTATATTGTTTAACAAAATATTTGAAATAAGAGAAATTGCTTGCGAGAGTTATCTGAACAAATTTATCGACTTTATGAAAATTTATCACATTTACTTTCAGATGGTGATTATTCAACTGAAATTCAAATTAGAAAACAAATTCACCCAGTTATTTTACGAGAACAACTAATTTGTTACTTGTAAAATATAAAAATGCACAAAATTTTAATTAGAAAAAGATATTAAACTATCAAATGAAGATACCTCGAAATTAACATCGACAATTTGGGGTTTTTGCAGATTATGAAGTTTCAATACAAGACCTGTCAGTTGAAAAGCTGTTTAAAAACTGTTACGTTGTTCTACGTAAATGCGTAGAACGAATTTGACTAAACACTTTTATACTGGACCTTGAACGAAAGAAACAATTTTCAAACTGTGAGAAAATACTGCTTGAAAGTAGAGATGACGTTAATACCATCAAGGTCATATAGGCTTGCCTTAGTGAGGCCCAACAATATTGAATTTCTCTAAACTCGGCTTCAACATGGAGCCAGTTTTGATGGGTAAAACTTTGTACATCCGTGTGGTTTTCTACTTGGAAAAGAATCTAGAAATGATAACAATTTTTGTCACCAAAGGGGTTAACGTTTAGGTAAAAAAAAAAAAGAAAAAAAAAAAAAAAAAAAAAAGATGGATTGCATTTGGGCCATCGAGACAAATTATTATAAATTTTTTGACTTTTTGTTAATGTAAATGTACATTATACATAGAGATAGCTTTTCAGTTATCTCTTGGATTAAAAGGCAATTTTTAAGTTGTTCAGCTCCTCTTGCTGAATTATAATAACTGATACATTTTAATATACTGAATATTCATTCATTAAATAGAATAATATTTGTATTGTTCGATTTAACATTTACATATTTGTGGATGCGTATCGAACAAAAATTTCGCTTAACCGTCACATACAATAACTGTCACGTATGGTTAAGTTTACTTTATTGCCGAATTGACATTACTCAGTTAGGGATAAGTTGACGAAAAAACCAATTACAATTTTATAGTAAAGGTTACGGATATTTTGTCTGAGTGTAGTAAGACGTTCGCAAAAAGAACAAGTGTTTTAATCAAAATGTATTTTGTTGCACAATGTCAACGCACGTTTTTGCATATTACAAATTAAATTTTCCATCATGTTACTAGTTTTATGTTGTTTTGATATGATATTAAATTATAATGCAAATATTGTGACAAAAGTACATGGCAACAACACTTTGGATATCAAACATTACACGATGAATACTAATAGTTCAATATTTCTAACCTATTTCAATTACATTTATAAAAGAAAAAATTGCAAGTAGTATCATTTCAGAGAAATGTCAACTATGGAAGTGCAAGTTAATTGAAAAGTAATTAGTTTTAATAAAATATAATAACATTAAAATCATTGTCGAAAAAACCCCAAGACCCAATTGGATTGCACGTTTACTTCATAAGCTATTGTTTCAAAATTGTTTATCAATTGCAAATAATTCTGCAATATTAGAGTACGTTATTTGTTTTTCAGAAGCAGCCTTTCATCGATTGCAAATCGTGCACAAAAGTGTTTAAACTTCCTTTCTTCTGGCATTCTTTTATACAACTCTAATTGGCACTAATTTAGAACAGGCGAGCAAACAAATCGGGCATACGAGGCATTTATGAGTCTGAGCTCAATCGTTCGTATAATATTGACCCTCGGGCAACTACGAATGAAACATAATACAGGGCATCGCAGTACGCCCCCGCTCGTGTTCCCGCGATCCGCACCTATTCATCGCGTATCCCTCGCAGTGACAGCCGGCCATTCGTAAGGTATATACACCACCTACGCATTTGCTGTCTGCCTGCAAGCTACCTGCTAATAGATTATATCCAGACTGACTCTGCAGTTTGACTTTTGTTGATTTCAATTCGCCATTGAAATTCATTTCAATCTGTCGAGCGTAATCCCCTTTTTAGAAATCATTACTGATTGACAAATCATCATTGTTTGTCTGCCTTGTGTAATCCGAAATTAGAAGCAGAGGAGGACCAATAAAAATGAGTTGTGCTTTTATTTTTCAGTAAAGAGTTTTTACATTTTGTATTGATGATTAAGTAAATGATCACGCGTGAGCAGGGTCCATTAATAATATTTAAAAAAGATGCCTGGACACTTTTTTAAAGACCAACATGTGTATGTACACAACTTTGCATGACGTGCAAAATCGCAGATTTTGGTTTGTCACGCTCTTCATTGTTTAGTTTAGAAGGACAAAAAATCCCGAAGCTTTATGACGTGGTGAAATTAATAGATCTGTTAAACTGTGTTGACCGCTATTTATTTTACACGTACCACTGTATTGATTTTTTTCTTTTCTCATTATTATACAAAGTTTGTTATCTGAAAAAGTATTCTCATATCATTTACGATCTTTTGCAATTAATATTTTTATTCTTCAGATCTAATCGACCTATTTCTGCTGAAGGTTTTAATTAAACCTTTCAAAACAGAAGCTGCATGAATTTGCATGTACGTATTTGCGTATATGTAACGTGAATAAATGTAAAGCGGCAAGACACGTGTCTCGTGCGGAGAAGTATGTATTCATGGCAGCGGGGGGTGGCGCAGCTTCAGGATGTCCCTGTCAACGGTTCCGTCGTCGTGCTAAGCCTCCGGTAATTGCCAGCATCACGGGGGATCAGGACACGGATCACAGGGGGTCACGCGACTCCTTGATCCAGCGAGCGTGTTTAATTACACGTCACGTACGCGGAATCGTCTCAATTGGCGCGTGTCCGCGAAATTTCTAAAGCTTTGCAATAATTCTTTTATATGGAGATAAACTCGAAATTAATATGTCTCAAAGTGTTTATTGATATCAACTTAATGTTTCGTCAAATTTACAAAAATGTCAGCGTAATCATGATTAACTTAAAAGGTGTGCACTCTTATAGGTGCAATCTAATTACAACGATAACATTTTTAACAACAAAATTGAATTTAACAATCATTTTATTTAGTATGAAAAATTGGTTTTCTAAGTTCTTGAAATGATCAAATTAAAAGTTTAAAATTTCGTTAACGTATACAAATTCATAATAATTCAACATTTTCAAATTTCGGAGTCATTTGTTAACAGAATAGTTGATTTTGCGTATATCCAGCATTAAAACACTTTTCACACCATCAGTGAAAAGGTTTGTATAACCAATACATTTTGAGTTAATGAAAAACTAAGTTTAACTTTTCGCTCAAATGTTGTAAGTACTTTTTTGAGTGCGCTGCATAAAATTCTCTTGAAGCTTGTAAAATTATCTTCCATTTAAAAAAATATAACTGATTTCACTAAATAATTTGCTAAAATGATCTTTGATCTGTACAAAACATAAATATATTAATAGAAAAATTTAAAGATTGTGTAACATATCCTGGCGAATTTGTGAAATAATTCATTTTTAAAAATTGTCTTTCTTCTATTTTGATACTTAAATTAGGGTAATGCTACAGTATAAAAAGAGATATATCCGTGTATACAGGGTGAGTATTTAAAAGTGTCGGAGTCGAGAGAGCATGCACCAAAAAATGGTGCAATTGCATTTTTAGTGTATTTGCGAACACATGAAACTGTCAATATAATTTTGGTTATAAACAGCAAATCAAAAGCAGATAACTTTCTTTTAACTATCAACTTTTGTATTAATTTTTGCACTTTTAAAGTGATCAATCCAAAGTAATCATTATTATAATTTTCCATAAAAGACAATATTTTATACTTTTACTGAAAAAAATAGAATTTTGTTGTTCAAGTTTTAGTAAAAACAAAATTTAATTTACAAAAATATTAAATGAATTGATAACCTAAAATGAAATCCTGATGTAATTTTGATTTGATGTTTAACCAAAACTCATCCTGTATATGGTAGGTTCTTTCGTTTTATTTCAAAATTTCACCAGGATATAAAAGGGATATAAGAAATTGTTAATAATATTATATTTAAATAGTAATGAAAAAATATTGAGCAATTCACAGGTCAAAGTTGGAATAGATTTTCCACCTTAAAATTGTATTTCAAGTCTCTGCTACAAAGAATATATCTTTGATCTTGAATCTAAAACGTATGCCACTTCGCACTGGCGTAATCAAATCATACGATCGAGCCATTCATTATCCTAATCCACTTTGCACTATGTACTCTCGTTCCGTATCATTTATAGTTACTGATATCTGATCGGCCCTGTCGTTTCACCGATATGCAAATCGGACTAACGCCTTGATAACTTTATATTCAACTGTCAAAGGATTTTGTCAAGACTTTTTGGATCATTTGATAGATGACTTATTTTTTTATTCACCCTGCAAAGTGCAATTTCAAATATAAAAAACTCGTTGCATATGAAAATGATTTTCAAAGATTGGGAAAAATTGGGTGATTGACATGTCAGTAATAATTGACAGATCGCTGCGAATCTTTGCCGGACAAAAAGCTGCATTGTGCTGTGACATTGATTTGGCGTAATTGGCGCTAGGAAGAAGACGAGCGGGACAGAAATGATTGGGATAAGCCGGAATGAGCCGGGATAAGCCGCGCGCGTGGATTCCTATCAAGCAACGAGGGGTTGAGAAATTCAATTTCGAGGCCGGGGGTCGAGCACAAACGTTTTTTTACACCGAAAGATTTCATCTTCAAAAGTTCGGTCTTTCAAAATTCGACCGAATCAGAGTTTCTCTCGTAAGAAACAAAGTAAAATATAAATTGTTCAGTTCAATTAAACTTTTCTATTTGTTCTAGGATTTTGTTCTTCCCCTGAGCTAGAGAAGTGCATTTTGCAGTAATACGCAGATTAAACACTTAAATGGTCGGGGCCAAGCTTGTGAGAACGAGCACCTGAGTATGCGTAGAAATCCCTCGGATCAATGATTATACGTGCACTCATGAAACGTTTGTGGAATTTGGAAGAGATCCCGCATTATGTGTAGGGTCTTGTTTGAGATATTACATTTATTAGATCATCAAGTATTTCAAGCAATTCAAGTTGCCACAGAAAGGATTTCGGTTTAGTTACAATTGTTTCTTCTTTTACATTTTTGTTATTTTTAGATTTGACTTTTGTCTTCTAAATTTCCACCTGATTTTTGTAGATATAATTTTTGTTCTCTTAAATGTCCTTCTCATGTTTTTCGATAGTTTCACATCATCGTCAAATGTTGTAAGATCAAATAACTGTGTCTATTAATAACGATATCTGCTCGAGCGATTAAACCCTTTGATACGAGAGATCGTGATTTTACGGATCCACCGTGGCGTCGTACATCTGCAGAGGAAAGAGCGTAAAATTTAAATAAATGCTCGCGATCGCCCCAAGTCGGATACGCCACGTTAAGTGACATGCTAATCTCGTCCCCACAGCCACTGGGATGAATTATAATTTTAATTCAGAGTAAACCTGTTTCAATTGTTTCACGATTTTGATTAACGTTCTTCTTTTCTTTTTTTCTGCTACGATAACAAGACGATGTAAGGTAATGACAAAAACGTAAGCTGACTTGAAATTGTTGCACAAGATATGATCCTCAATTTCGTCACGCTCTCGTCGTCCAATCGGTCGGAAAGTACAACCGGATCTTTCATCCGATCGAACACTCGGTGACGTTTATGCGCCATCACCTGGTACATTTTGTTGCGCCCATTTCTTGTCAAAAGGGTTGTAAACGCCACATTCGGATAGATTATGGCATAGAAAAAGTGCAATCAACTGTCTAAAGCAATCATCTAAAAACGGTAACCGTTTCGTATTTAATCTGAGAAAAGTGAAGTCACTTTTAGTGTGTTATACTTTGAACATATAGAACTTTTCTCTGGCTCATTTAATAATGTAAATACTTTTTTGATTTTTATTTACTTGATAAAAAAGAAACATATAATCCAATGAGTTTAACAATAATATTTGACATACATATAAGTGTAACTTTAATTTATTTATTATTTTTGGAAGTATAAGTGTAATTTGAGTGTACACAATTTGTGCGAGAAAAAACATTTTATCGAATTATTTGTGCAAAATTATGCTGAAGAGGAAATATCATATTTGGAAACACATCTATTTTATTTACAATGGCTTTAATTATTTCTTGAAGTATAACATTTTATGAGTAAAATTAGTTGTGTATGTTTTATACATAACTTCTAATATTAATACTAAAACATATTCAGCAAATGATTATAATCTAATTAAGGAAGAAACGTTTCGAGCAATGAATTTGAAAAGTGTAATTGAATTTTCAATCAACTAATTCATTGACTTTTTTCTACGGCACAAAGACAACTGTAATTGAACCCCAAAAGAATCACGCCGTTGTTACAGATCCCGCCCCCATGAAATGCAAAACAACAAAAACGAGGCATTAAGTTCGCGGTGTCAAAAAACGATAAATCACTATAAATATGCACGTGTTCCCTCTCATGTTCGGCTAAACGAAAACTATTAACACCGTTGGCACATCCATATAAGTATGCAAGGGTGCTGCAATCAGAAAAGGGCTCATGATCGGTATAATTTTGCATATGTCAGCATTTTGCATGCTCTCTCCCTTCGTTTTTTTTTAATTTTGCGGTTTTAATGACGATACATATTATTTTCAGCGAGATGCATCCATTTCTTTTCTTTCAGACACTCATCTTGAATAAGGCTGAAGAAAATTGCGACTGCTCAGTTGGTGCCCATTGTGCCATGTCACTGATGCCTGATATACGTATGCCTACATCTCTTAACGCTCGACTAGTTCATTATACAAGTTATAGAAAAATATATGTACACAAGTGCTGGTGTCACGTGAATATCGGGGTGCACTTCTCTCTCACACATACGAGAGTCAAAGAAGGGCTTCCTAGCTCGGCTGTCCCGTCGCATTCTGTGTGCCAACAAGCTAAATATGTTTCACAGACGACCGCCTCCGTTGAATGCAGCTCTAACTGCCTCGAATATACACTTTGAGTCATTTATTGATTTCGAGAAAAAAAGGTTGCTCTCTTCAGAAATCTTGCAAATAAAATAATAATTTTCGGATTGAAAAATATATTTGATTTGAATATCTTTGCTCCCCGAGTTTGATTAAGCCGAAAAAAATAAAAGAAATGGCCCTTTGTGGAGGGGAACATCTGTGCAATGAGCGGGAGTTTTATTAATTCACTGGGTCCTGTCGATGCGACGGGTACACTGCTTCGACTTGAGCAAAAAACAACGACGAAGGGTGGGCGGCCTTTTTCCTATACTATTTTATTACTTAATTGAAACGGACTGCGTAGTACAAGTGAAAATGAACACTTGTAAAATCAGGTGTGCTTTGCAAAGAATTTAATTTAAACCATCTTGAACACGAAATAAAATGCAATTTCCAGGTT
>JABFPM010005460.1:0-11245 GCA_022817325.1 Idris sp. 1 HC-2018 | reverse complement strand
TCTGCCACGTTTTCGAAATCAAGATTATGATTTATGGATAGGTTACTGAATTGGGTGTAGAAAGGCAAATTGTTGGACAAACTTTCTGAATTCAATTTGTTACAGCTAGTGATACTTTGGAGGTACTTCTTGAAGGTCAGAGGAGCAACAAAAATTCGAGCCACTTTTTCCTCGGCTGCAGAGGCGAAGAGGTTTGGAGTGATCATCGTTAGACAAGACATGTTGTAACCGTGAATTTGGGGCCTGCTTATTTCGTACCAGCAATCTTTAGAGGTTTTGTTTAGAATCCAGGGAGCATGGATTCTGGTAGTCTGGTCGGCACTTGTCGTTAACAAGTATCTGAAATTTAAAAATTAATATTTACATTTACAAATAGTACAGAACTTTGAAATCAAACTTATAACCTCTTTAAGCAATCTAAAGTGAACATTTTATTTGAATAACTTTTTAAATATTGTAATATTTTATATGAAAATTTGAAAAATATCAATTACACACCGTCCATATTTGTCCCAAGCTAGATCCACTACTTCGTTGAAGTGTCCTGTAGGTGCTGGCTGAGGAGTCCAACTGTCATGATTCTGCGAGTAATTCCACCTATAAATCGATCCCAGGAAACCATGAGCCAATATGCTCAGACCATCTGGACCAAACTTGCAGCCATAAAATCCCAGGGAATTTCCTCCTACGTCCCCTACTCTCACACCTTCAGTCCAGATTCCAGTCTTAGCATCGCACTCCCAAATAATCATACTCTTATCCAAAGAAGCAGACAAAAGTTTCATCCCACCAGACTTTTCTTCTTTGTTCTTTCTTTCATTGTACCAGTGCAGACCATAAATCCAACCACTGTGACCATACAAAACTGATTCCAAGGCGACCTCGTAGCTCTGCTTGTTCACCTCGAAAATTTGCTTTTTCACTTCCAACAAAGTACTGTCAGTCTTACTCAGCTCTGAAATTTTCCACAGTCTTATAAAATGGTCCTGCGAACCGCTGGCTAGAAAAACTTGTTTCGAAAAATGGTCTACAGTGAAATCCAAACAAGTTACCCAGTCCTCATGACCAGTCAGCATCGATACTTGTTTGAAGTCAGTTTCGTTCTGGATTAAAATTCTAATTGAAAAATCCTCAAGAGCCACAGCCAAAATAAGGTCTTGATTGGGCAGAAAACAGAATTTGGCTTCCAAACCTAGCTTATCATTAAAATTCAAGTCTTGCACCAAAGAAGTTTCATTGTTTACAGACCGTTTCCAGATTTGTAAGTTACCATTTATGGAGCCAAGAAAAATTAAAAGTTCTTCCTGGCTTTTGAAAATTGTGCTGCAAATAGACAGGGGTTCTTTTATGCTCAGGGTCGTTTGAATTTTGTAGCTCTGGAAGTCACTGGTGCTCCAAATAATTGCAGTGCCATCGATGGACGCGGATATCAGTTCTCTTTGGTTTTTACTGTTAAAAGGAGTGATCCAGTGAACAAGGTTTACCCGTTGTTTGTGAGCATGCAGGGTGTGAGTCACTTTTCCGTAAGGTACTATCCTGGGGTCGTATATAGCGACGGAATTGTTTGCTCCGAAACAAATGAGATTATTGTCACCCCAGTCCAGGCAGTGGGGAACACAGTTACACGCACAGCTGATGTATTTCACTTCTGCACCCTGACTTTCGTTCTTTAGTTTACTCATTTTTGTTACTTTATTGTTTACACAAATTTTGTTTGGTTAACCATGTGGCCGTGCCGCAACTGACAGGTCTTTAACACTGGTTCTAGGGAATTTATTTCCGGCATAAAATAACAACCATTTTCGTGTCTCTTTCTCTCTCACGTAAAAGTCATTGAATTTGTCTCTCTTGCACTTGTAGAAGTGAAAAAATTATCTACAACTAAATTACTAGACTTGAATAAGAGACAAATTCAAATTTGTTAACTTTGATTTTAATTTTTGTGTATAATTGAATTTATACATGTTATTATTGCAGAAACTTATTTGTGACCGTTTAGTATCAATCGATGGAATAAGTTGGTCTCCGAATAGTGAATTGCTTTGTATTTGGAGTTCAATTAGTGGAGCATCAAAGTTGATTATTTATTCAAACATGTTGGAAAATCACATTGGAATTTTTAATGCAGATGAAAATGATGAAGCTGATATTGACGATGAGAAAATAAAAATAAAGGGAATCGAAAGTGTTAAATGGATACCAAGTGGTCAAATATTGGCTGTCGCAGGACACAATGAAGTGGTATACATTTTAATAATTAAATAATTATACAAATAATTATAATTATCATGTTATCATTTTAAACAAAAGTGCCAAATTTAGTTTTAAAAAAACTATTTTACTTTTACGTGATAGCTTATTCTTGAATAATTAAAATAATTAGCAATTTCTTAAACTTAAAAAAAATATTTTATAAAAATATCTTTATCAAATTTTCAGGTTGTGCTGCTTAATTATTTGACATGGAATCCTATTTGTCAGTTGCCTTTGTGTCCAGTATTGAAAGAAAATAATTATTTAAGCAAAGTTTATAAAGAAAGCGTTATTAAACTAAAAGATCCAAATAAAAATCCCAATGCTCCACCAAAACATACTCGTAAGTAACAATGTTTTTTAATTCTTAATTGAAACTAATTATTTATACATTTTTCAGTGGAAGAAATCAACTATGGATCTATAAATGTTCCAATATCAAACAAAGAATCCTGCAAACCTTCAATTTCTATAATAGACATAATCGAATTTAGTTCTTGTGGTCAATATTTGACTATACGTCATCAAATATACCCAAAAGTATTATGGATTTGGCATATCTCAACTAATATTGTTGATTTATTTTTTTTAGAAAATGAAATATCAGGTAAATCATACCGTTTATATAAATCATAAACTATAAAGATAAAGAAATAAATCAATGAATTTTACAATTTTAGCTGTAAAATGGGATTTAAAGCATCCGGTACTGTACATTTTTACGGAAAGTATCAATATATTTCAATGGTCTCCAGAAAAAGCATCTTGCATTCCGATTCTCAACGGGATTTGCGTTTTGGATGCACGGTGTCATCTGTCAAGTGATTTTATTCTTTTATGTGGTTATAACAAAGCTATTATTTATAGTATTAATAATTAATAATTCTTTGTATTTTTGTATAACTTTATATTAAGATAAAAATATGCAAGTTATTTCTATAAATTAAAATTAAAATATACAAGTAAGAGATTGTTTTTTTAATAACTATCTCTTCCGTTCTTATAGACCCTTTTACATAATGAATTTTTTATCATTTATTTTTCAATAATTAATCATTTTAAAAAACTTTAAGCTACGAGGTATTCAAATGATCGGCGCCATTCAAAGTTAACCTAGTAGCTTGATCAAATTTACAAATGAAAGGAGAATTGACACGTTAGCATTGTGTCTGAGAGATGATTATTTAACTTGCAACAAGTAAGAAAAGGAAAGAAAATATTTATTATCCAAACAATTCTAAACGAAAGTGTTGAAAAAAATACTTTCCATTCTGCGAAAATTTAACTTTTTGCACATAAATTTGTATATTTATAAGAAAAAAGAAACAATCATTTTAAAGGTCTCCAAATATCCTTTTTTTAATAAACTAATTATCAGTTCAAAGTATAATTATATTATTAATAATTATAACATTTTACTTTATATTTATATAACAAAATATAAATAAGTATAACATTAATTTGGAAACAAGTTTGAGCAACTTTCTATTCGCTCCGAAATAAAAAAATAACTGGTATAACATGAAAATAGGCATATAAATTAGCACTCGAATCAGGTGATGTTTGCTTACGTTTCATTTTAACGGTATTTACTAATAATATTGCTCTGTGGATGTCAACTTAAATAGTGTACTTAGTTTTTTTTTATTATTCTAAAGTTACAAAATAAAATTATGAATTAAAATACATTTGAAGTTTAACTCTTCGCGCGTTCAAATTAAACAACACAAATAAAATCGTTAAATATTCAAAGTCTATGAATTTATAATCAAAAGTTAAAAAAGACAAGTCATCGATTGTTGGCTTGAACTCGAAGTTCATTAGACAAGATAGCAGCGAAGATGGCAGGTAAAGGAGCAAAATCAAAAGAACCCAGTACAATTGCCAAATTATACTTAAAGGCTTATAACTTAATACAGGTTGTGGGGTGAGTGACAATTTTAAATTTTGTTTAAAAATAAAATTCAATCCTTTAAAAATTAAATAGTTTTTTTAATTTTTCTATTCAATAAACTTTTTAAAAAATATAAGCTTGTTATTTTAAAATACTGAAATATAAAATTTCTTGCAGATGGTCCTATATTTTATTTGAAATCTTTTCTCATTATATTTTAATTAGTAATACACCCTTATGGCCAGTGGTAAAAACATCTGTGATAGTTTTCCAAACAGCTGCTGTATTAGAGGTAAATTATAAAACATAATAAATTATCAAAAGTGTACAAATTAAGTTATCAAATTACTTTTAAAATTTTTATTTGTATGCTTTTCAGATTATACATACAATCACTGGATTAGTACCATCTAATCCTGTTCTCACGGCATTCCAAGTTGCTAGTCGTTTAATGATAGTTTATGCAGTACTTTTAGCAACTCCGTCCAATTTTGCTCCATCATCAATTGGACTTCCAATGGCACTTTTGGCTTGGTCAGTGACAGAAATCATTCGCTATTCATATTACTTTTTAAACAGTATCGGTTTTGTACCTGGTTTACTTATTTGGGCAAGGTATGAATACAAACTTTTATTATGTAATATTTTAAAAAAGTAAATAATTAAATTAATTTAATTTGTAAATATTCATTAATTCTCATCTGATTTAAATGATAAATAAGTGTGATTTAATGAATAATTTAACAGACAAATAAAAATTGAATAATTGATTTTTTTATGCAGATATACATTTTTCATTGCACTATATCCAATTGGAGTAAGTGGAGAATTATTATGCTCTTATGCTGCTCAAAGATATGCTTCCATTAATCAGGATGCCTGGAGTTATAAATTACCAAATTCATGGAACTTTACTTTCAGCTATCAATATTTCATAATTGCTTTTATGCTTTTGTATATACCTTGTAAGTAATTTTATAATTTACATTTAAAATTTTATTGTTTATTTATTAATTAAAAAATACTTTTTACAGTGTTTCCTCAACTATACTTGCACATGTTTGCCCAAAGAAAAAAGGTTTTAAATCCATCAGTTGAGAATAAAAAAAAAGTTCGATAAAATCAGAAACATAGGACTTAGTTAATAGCACCTTTAATCTATTAAAAATTGGCTTATAGTTTGGGGTTAAAATTTGTATATAATGAAAAAATATTTTTTATATTTGTTTATTTAATAAAGAACTTGATAATACATATTATTTTTTATTACTTCCCCTTCTAAAAAAAATTTGCAAGTATTTATTAAACTTGAAAATAATGTAATTCACAATTTGTTTTTACTTTAATCAAATTAATCATACTCAATTTATAAAAATTTAATTATTTTGAAGTTTGAATTATTTTTTTAATTAACATAAGAAATTCTACACAAATTACATGGTAAAGGAATAAAGAAACAAAATACACAGAGATTGATTTTTTTAAAAATAATTTATTTAAAAATTATTTTACAACTATTTATGACTGATCGCCAGTTGGCATTGATTTAATGATATCAGAGTTGCCAGCGTCTGTAATGGAAAGGGTACATACCCTGAAGTATTTACCACAAGCTGTTCCGAGTTCAATGTTGTTACCAGAGTAATGATGTACTCCAGTCTTAGCAAGCATTGCATAGTACTCAATTTCAGATCGCCTATAAACAAATTATTCATTTAAAACATATGATTTTCAATGTTTTTCTGTTTTTGTTTGCACCACCCTTACAAGCGGTGCTTTATGAGACTACTCCATAGAACTCTTTGTTCAAATAAGTTATGTAATTAAATAAAAAGAGTTCTACTTCTCAGTCTCACCTTAAAGACGGGGTATTGTTGGCGATTATCACGAGTTTCGCCTTTCCCTGACGCAAACTTTTCAACGTCTGCTTGTAACCAAGAACGCATTTGCCGGATTTCATCACCAACGCCAGCCTGGTGTTGATGTTTTCCTGGGCCTTTTTCTGTAAAAATAATAAATTTGTTAATTCAATGCACAAACATTAGTTAAGTTCTTTGTTTTATATGAAATTTCACATTATTTTTCAATAAAACCCAGTTATAATATTTTGAGGTTAGACAATTTTAAATTAATTTTTTGTATTAATTTTTATAATTTTATAAACAACATTTAATATATTTCAAGTTTATTAAATAAAGTGGTCATATTAATATTGTTTGTTTATAGATTTTATATCAATTAAATTTAAAACAAAAATAATCAAGTCCACGTGGTTGGAAAAAAATATTCATACCTGTTTTTTGTGAGCAACCATTTTGGCGTTTAGTTGGTTTCCCTGTAATAATATCAATAATGTAATAAGTAACTCGAGAAAAATAAAATAAAATTATTTTAATTTTATTTAATTTATATAAAAAACACAATTTTTATAACTCTGTTACAAACGCACCTCCGAATACAAAGAAGTTCGTGATTGGAAAGAGATAATCTAAATGGCGTCAATGGGTTCTTGAACTTTTAAAGTTATAGTTAGCTTTTCTAACTCAATTTTGTTTCTTCTGATATTTACGCCCTCTATTAACAAAAAAAATTATTACAGTTTTATTAAAGATTAATTAATTAAAATACGTTATTAAACTTTTAAAATTATTAATAATAAATCAAAAAGTGTTATGACTTTATATAAACACATTTATTTATTTATTTACAAGTTTATTTATTTGTGGACATAAATATACAAAAAAATCGGACATGTTTATTCGTTAGTTTAATAAATAACACAATTAAACAACAAATTATAATAAACAATTTTAATTATTGAAATATATAAACAAAAAAATTATAAATAAATTTTACTGTAGAACAATCAGCGTCCTCTACAATTGGTTGTTCAACTAAGTGACACGTTATGTCTTTTGGACGCTCCCACTTGTCAAAAGAGAAGGGGCGTAGCGGGTTGCGCGGCGAGCGCTCGTGGTTTTATCATTTGGACGGTTAACAAAATTCTAACAACCTGTCAGCATTTGTTTACGTGTTCACCTCAAAACAAGGTAACCCAACAGTTTCAACTCCAACAATCAAATTCACTCCTAATTTGTACTTCAATTACAATAAATTATTCTCATTTAAAATCCATGAATAACGTATACTTGCATTGCATCCTTATCTGACACTTAGATATACTATTGGCTGCACATCAAATACAATTTTAATAGACTTGATTATAATCAATTAGCTGCCTTAATTTTTTTAATAATAATATTAGTTGTTTTAATATGAAATAAATTATTGTTTTCATATAATAAAATATGAGACGAAAATGTCGGTCTGTTGGTCATTGATTTAGTTGTGTTATATATGGTTTCTTAATGCTATATGATGTACGTTAACAATCGATAAAGTTTCAATTGTCAATGTGTTACAGCGACAATGACAGATTCAAAGTATTTCACCACCACCAAAAAGGGTGAAATATTTGAATTGAAGTCGGAACTCAACAATGATAAAAAAGAAAAGAAAAAAGAAGCAGTCAAAAAGGTGAGTACACGTTTATTGATTAATTTTTAACAGATTATATATTTTGCGTGGCACTGTGTTTTCACATGTTGTAATTTTATAAACAATTTTTTTAAGCAAATAATATCAATAAAAAAATTTATTACTGACTTAATTAACTACAAATAAACTAACTATAATAAAATTGGTTTAAAAAAAATAACATGACAAAATATCAGAAATTTTAAATTACAGGGTGAAAATGCATTGAAAATTCCATTATGTTTTTGAATAATTAATTTACATGTTTTTTACAGGTAATAGCCTCAATGACCGTTGGAAAAGATGTCTCCGCGCTATTTCCTGACGTTGTCAACTGTATGCAAACAGACAATTTGGAGCTGAAGAAACTGGTATATCTGTATTTGATGAACTATGCAAAAAGTCAACCAGACATGGCCATTATGGCGGTCAACACTTTCGTCAAGGTAAAGTAGTTTAGAAATTCATTCACATTGTCATTTTATATTAATGCACATTTATATCTGTAAACGAAATGATGACTCGAATGTTAGCTTTGATTTTCTTTTGTCTATTTTCTTTTACTTAACAGCTAGCTGATGCAGGTAAGATCATTAGAAAAATGTGGCATGAACAGTCTCAACAATAATAACTATACTTAATTGGAATCCTTAACATTCGGGTCTTCAATAAGTTTGTCCATTTATATAAATTTATTTTTTTTTGCGTATATATTTATAAATATTAATGACATAAAGAATTTATTCTAAAGAAAGCTTAATATTTTTTATTTATTTTATTCTTTTGAAAAACAGAATAATAAATGAGTGATTCTTCAAAAGCATTTTATATTTTACACTGAAATTATTTTTAAAATTAAAAATAATGAATTTGAAAAGTGCTTTTGAAGGATTATATTGTGTACTTAAAAAAAGTACAGATTTTGCTTTGCAAATACTGTCAATTTGCACTAAGCAGTCTGCATAGTAGGATAGTATGAAATGCTTCAGTGCGTCAGGATTGAATTGCTTATTTTTTCAAAGGGCACGAGACTGGAATTTGGTTACTGTTTATCCCTCGAATCATACCATTTAATCATACTAACAATGATTGCAAGTCTCTTTATATAATACCAGATTCCAGAATCTTAACATCTTTATGTCATCTTTAATTTAATCAAACATAATATATCGATATCAATGTATTTGTTTCTTCTTTTTTTTTAATCTAAATACACTTTTCATTATTTTTGTATCCATATATAGTGTATTTATCATGATGTTATGTCCTTCAATTTTCGTATACTTTTGGTTCTATTGATTAGTTCAATTTTTATGTTGAATGTGTATCAATCAGATATGGCAAATATAAATGTTTAATTTGACGCATGACCCATGATGTTGATGTAAATATCTAATTGACTGAAGATTAATTGTAAATTAATTGTTTTATAATTTATGGTGCAGTTACGTTTTAAACAAATTAAAGAAATGTTTACTATTTTAATTTAATTGATTTGAATTAATGAATCTTTTCTATAATAATTGTTTATTTAAAGTTAATTTTATGTTTATTCTGTCAAATAAAGTTGCATTGTTAGTTTAACGCTTGTCTAGATTTTAATGTACTTTCTCATTAGCTCAATATCTTATCACTTATATACCATCATCTAAATCATGTTTTCTTCAATTAATTTAATCATTATATCAAACACTTGTGTGATTTATTTAATTGCTTATTAAAATTATGCAATCATTAATTCTATATATATTTGCAGTATAAATCCTTATTATCTTATAATAAAATTATTTAGAAGTGAAGTTTTATTTTTTATAACATTTTATAAGTCATTTGGCGATATTGATGGTGTTCTTTTCAAAACTGTATAAGAATATAAAAAAACAATTACAATGAACGATAGTAAAATAAAACTAAATTGTGCATGAAGTGCTTTTTACATCAGCCACTAATAACTGCACGTATATAAATGGCATTGTACATTATCATTACAACTAAAATATAAAATTAACTTATCAAAATGAAACCATTTGTGTATATATAAGAAAAAAACAATATTTGTTATACTTCGTACAGTATTTATCATTTAATTTGACATTTTCATACAAAATGCATCTAAGATCGTTAATGGTAGTTTCACATGATTTCACATGATAATAATAATAATAATAAAAAGTACTACGTTTGAATAAAAAAAGAATTCCTGTTAGTGTCAATAAAACTGTGCTCGTGCTCTTTAAAAATGACCGATTCAAAGGTATGACTCAATAAATTAATTTGTAATTATAATAATAATAATAATAATAATAAAACAATAATAAGAAATGGTTACGTGACCAATTTGACATTTTTCGTTCTGACACGCAAAAGGAGCTACCGACATCTCCGATGACAAAGGTACTCACACTATTCTATATTTTGTTAACTTTTGGGTTGAAATAAATACCAATACTGTGACTAGACTTGAATCCCTGGCGTGCTTAATTTTTGCGTAGGATTGCGAGGATCCCAATCCCCTGATTCGGGCATTAGCAGTACGTACGATGGGTTGCATTCGCGTCGACAAAATCACCGAGTACCTCTGTGAGCCTTTGAGAAAATGTTTGAAAGACGAGGATCCGTACGTACGCAAAACTGCAGCTGTCTGTGTTGCCAAACTATATGACATTAATGCAGGTTTGGTTGAGGATCAAGGTTTTCTGGACCAGTTGAAGGATCTATTGTCAGACAGTAATCCAATGGTAAACAGTTTGTTATTCAATACAGAATTTATTTCTTAATTATAAGTATTTATTTTATGAATTAATATAAAATAAAAGCTTGGATCTAATTTTTAAAAAAGAAAACGTTTTAGCAGAAGAAGTTTTAACATTTAAAGATTTG
Source organism: Idris sp. 1 HC-2018 (assembly GCA_022817325.1). Classification (NCBI taxonomy): domain Eukaryota; kingdom Metazoa; phylum Arthropoda; class Insecta; order Hymenoptera; family Scelionidae; genus Idris; species Idris sp. 1 HC-2018. Next base: position 681 of record JABFPM010005460.1, on the reverse strand, counting down.
AGAATTTGTCCAGATCTGAGTTTTTATTAGTTTTTGATTTCTAATTTAATAGTGTGATTTGTCGAACAGGTTGTTGCAAATGCAGTCGCAGCTCTGTCTGAGATCAATGAGTCGAGTCCAAGTGGTCAGCCCTTAGTAGAAATGAACGCACAAACGATAAATAAACTATTAACAGCTCTCAATGAGTGCACAGAGTGGGGTCAAGTTTTTATTTTAGATTCACTAGCAAATTATTCTCCGAAAGATGAGCGCGAAGCCCAGAGTATTTGTGAAAGAATAACACCGAGATTGGCCCACGCTAATGCTGCTGTTGTTCTATCAGCAGTTAAGGTTGGATATACTTCTAATAACCATAAAAATCATATCTTAAATTCCTATTTTCATTTACTTACAGATATATGAGCAATTCTACAAATAAACGCCAATTAGGCGGCCAAAAAAAAATTAATTTTTTTTGGGGGGCACGCTATTGCTGCATGAATTTCCTTCTTTTTTACACCCTAAAAACGCAAGAAAAAATCGTGAACATGAAAGTTTTTCTTTGTGACATATTTTAAATGTCAAAATACCAATTTTAAATTTTTCCCGATTTTTTCCGTTTACAAACTTTAATTTAATTTTTTTATTTTTGTTTTTTATACTAAAATATAATCTTTATATGTATGAAATCTCTATAAATAC
>JABFPM010005459.1:0-11251 GCA_022817325.1 Idris sp. 1 HC-2018 | reverse complement strand
TTTATTTTGTATAATCAAAAATTTTTTTCTCAAAGTACAAAGCGTATTTTATTTATTAAAAAAACCCGAATACTAAATAATCATCTATGAGCTAGAAAAAAATTCTTGAATATAGGCGTTTATCTTATTATTCACACTAGACTACCCCCTTAACCGGTGCTATTTAATTCTGATCATTATTATGGGTAAAAAAAGACTTATCAACGGAAAAGATAGTTGAAGTAAAGACCCTTTCACATCATACAGAAACATCTCAAAAAGAAATAGCGCGTATAACAGGTATAAATAAAAGTAGTGTAAATCGCCTTTTTTATTTATATCAAAAAGACAGATTCTTTCAAACAAAAAAGAACTAGGCAATGTGGTCGTAAAAGAATTACAACTTCACGAGATGATCGTCAAATTCGGGATATTTGCTTAAGTAAAGGAAAAAAAGTATTTCTGTAATTCAAAATGAATCTTACAAACTTAACTGGACATGGTCCAGTAATGAAACCTCGACTAACTGCTGCGATGATAAAAAAAGATTAATGTGGACTAAGAAACATAAAACTATGACTGTTCAAAATTCGATTTAGGTAATTTTTCTGTTTTAAATAATTAATTCTATTTAAATATTCAATGAAATTTTGTTAATTTCAATAACAAGATTTTAATTTAATTTGGTCAGGTTTGTTTTTCATATGAATCGACATTTGAAATTTTATCAGATAAAACTACATTTGTTCGCAGACGACCAAATAAAAGATATCATCCAGATTGCATTCCAAAACGCGTCAAACATCCTGATAAAATTATGGTTTGGTCAGTCATCAGCACTAAAGGTGTTAAAAATCTTTAAATTGTTAAAGGAACAATGAACCAGCACTAATATAAACAAGTTCTACAGAGGCATTTAATTCCTCAATTGGGTAAATGATTACCAAAAGATGACAATGTTACATTTATGAATGACTCAACCGCATGTCACAAAGCAAAGAGTGTTTCAAACTATTAAAAAAAATAAATGTATTTCCTTGGCCCGAAAATTCTCCCAACATGAATCCTATCGAAAATTTATAGAAAATAGTAAAGCAAAAAGTAGCTGAAGAAGTTATTACCAATATACATACGTTAATATCAAAATTGAAAGAAGTATGAACAAGTCCAGATATTGTTGCAAAAGCGAAGAGTTGTATCGAAAGTATGCCTCGACGGTTGAGTGCAGTTATAGGAGCTAAAGGACAAGTTACTAAATATTTAAAAAATTTGCAACATTTATTTTTTTAAAATATATATTTAAATATAATAAAGTTTGTTTTCTTTGAGTTAATCGAGTCATGTTTCATTATTCTCAAATTTAAAAAAAATATAAATTTAAAAAACTTGTTGAATATAATTATTCTGATAATAAATAGCATTTTAATTGTTTCAATCCAATAAAAATTGTATTTGCATATAACTGTTTTAAACTAATGCATTAAAATAAAAAGTTTAATAAAAGCTTAATTCACATCTTTCAGAATTGTCGAATTTGGTCCAAATGTAGCTATTTTTTCAAATTGCTGTACCTTTGTCAAAAATTATCGAAAGTCTTATTTTTTTAGCTTGTTTTGCATGTAAAAATATACAGTTTGAGAAAAATTAATAGTCTTATTTGTAATTTAACGTGTTAAAAAGTTACAGCGCGTTAAACTTGATGAATTTTCGTTTTTCCAACGTTATCTTTTTCAGGGGCAAAAATAACCCTCCAAAGTGAAATTTGGAAAAAATTAAATATTTGAGTCTTAAAGTAAACAAAATAATCTTCATAATGCTCTTATTAAAATTGAATTTGTGTAATATTAAAGTAAGTTGTGAGACGTTGAATATCGCCAATATTTCAAAGTTTTTGAGTATCCCTGATAAATTGGCAGACTACTGCAGACTTAAAAATAAGTGATAAAATGATTCGTATTATCAGTTAAACTAAACTTAATCGCTTGCAATGTATTCTTAAATCGAGAATTATTGTATTTAATATTGGAAGTTTCACAATTATTGTATTTCTTTTAGAACAAAATAAGTACATTTATTCATATATTTTCCAAGCTCGTTTGTTTTAAAAATGAACCACAAGATCTTTCGAAGACTCGCTCTTTACAGATTGATATGCTTTGAGTACTTGAAGTTGTAGCTTTTCTATCATTGAGTTCTATTACGTTTGAAAAATACGTTCAATGTAATGTTTACTGAGTCAGAATATTTTGTTGCATTGAACGTGGCAACGATTAGAAATGTAATTGTCTTAGAGTCAAGTAACAAAATAGTCGGTTAATTATTATTTGTTTAGAGCTTACGTATTGAGCTTTCTATTTTCTTACTTTTTTGACGGATATTGATCTTATTTCGCGTCAGTAAACAAAAATAGTAAAATCGATAGAAAAACAACAACCGTCAATTTTCTGTCATAAAATATTATTAAAGGCTTCATTAATTTCATTGTCAATGTGCAAGGTTGGCTCGGTGACTATAAAAAGTATAGGAAATTCTCTATAAAATGTCTGTGTAACATGCACGAAGACTGGTTTCATGCCTTTGTCTGGAGTTAGCTATCAGGATATCGGCAAAGCAATCGAGACGGTCGGTATTGCGTGACTTTTTATGTTCGTCGACGTGAATTTGACATGCATTTTGGAAAACAAGAACGAAGAAGTAAACATGATGATCATATAGAGTATGAACGATTGTAATCTAAAATAGTCAAACGTTTCGGCACATAAATATAAAAAATGAGCGTGTTATGAACTAAACCTTTTTCGTAATGTTTTGTTCTTCCAGTTGACGGAATCATTAAAAAATATTAAAAAAAGATGTAATACTGAGTGCTTTTACGAGCCTTCTATGGTAATATGCCACTTCTATCAACACAAAAAATTAAGAAAGGCGAATTTTATAAAAAGACATTATACTCTAGCGAGACTCATTTTGTTTTTTGATCATCAAATAAAATTTAATTATTAAACATAATATTGGTTAAATATTTACTTATTGTTAATTGGTAACATACAAAAACATTAATTAACGCCTCTAATAATTTGTTCCACGTAAGCAACCTGTGACCAGTAATTACTAAGTTGCTGAAATCATTAGGTTTAAACATCAATTACTTCGAATTTTTTAAAAAAACAAAAAAATTAAAAAAAGAATAGAAGCAAAAAGGTATAATAACTTTGTGATTCAACTTTCTCTCAGTTTTTACGCTTAAATTCGAAAAAGTAAGTCACACCAAGTGTCAAGTTACAGATCAAGTAATAAGACATTTATTTAAACAATTTTACATGACTTAAAAACCGTTTTAACAGTCAAAGTCGAGAAAATTCGTTTAATAATGAGATTAAAGAGGTTAAAAGGCATTACATAATATTTTGTAACATAAATAGATTAATATGTATCAGATCAAGCAACCATATCATTCTTTTTTATTTTACTGACAATTCAGCGAGAATTAGTTGAATTCGACTGATTAAGTTTTAGAGAGTATAAGTGTAATTTTTTTTTCATTTTCCTCTGAAGAGATTATAATTACTGAAAATTAAAAGTTGGTGCAATGGGCGGCGCATGCGTACATTGTTTTCTAACTCGTGAACATTTTGAACAATAATACTCCACCGAAAAAACAATCAGACATGGAAATTTCTTGCCCGTAGCGGGTTGAAGAACAAGACTAGATTTTTTTAGTTAAACTTGGTTTGATTGTTCTGTTGGTGAGGAAAAAAATGAAAGTAAGTAGGATAAATATAATGATTGATCTGATTTTTATTGTTTACAAGATCACCTGAGGTGAAAATAACACTCCAAGGTAATTGTGAATAACTTTTTAAAATAAATAATAAAACGAATAAAAATGAAATAAATAAAATAATAATATAAATAAATAAATTAAATAATACAAATGAAAAAAAAATAATAATAAATTTCAATAAAATTTCGTTCATAATAAATATTGATTTGTTCATTGTTAATACTTTTTATATTTTTTTAGATGTTATCGCACCTGCTTTCAAACAAAAGAAGGAAAAAGTAATCAGTCACATTGGGCAGTGGTTGTCTTGGGCCAGTGATAAAAAAGAAGAAAGAAAGCAGCACGTTGATCAAGTTTCAGAGGAATAAAAAATAAATTGTTGTAAAAATGTATTGTTCGAACCAAAAACGTTGTTATCAGTTGTATTGATCTGTATAATTTAAGCATTAGTATAATGTAAAAACTAGTTGATTTGTGTCAGTCAAGTTTAAAATGTTATTAGTTTTAATTAACATTTCAAAATGTTATTAGTTTGAGATTATGTAAATATTACATACCTAATTTTACTTGATATAAACTTGTATGTATAAAAAAAAAATTTAAAGATATAAATGTATAAAATAGACCTATAATAAGTAAAATAAAGCGTTATTAATTTAATTGTTAAAATAAACAAAAATATTACCATTTCTCAAAGTGTATTTTTTTTTATTTATATAATTCTCATTTTCATTTTCCGCTTGAGCGCTGTAAATTCACCGACTAATGGTGAACCAAAATTTTAAAACGACATTCGGCTGCCAATATTGGTACGGCACTGGGTTCCGGTGATCAATTACCAGCGCTGGGCTATTCTTGCGAGATGTTTCATGCCAAGGTTGCGCCATCACTGGTATCCGACGACTGGGTATCGCCTGCCAGTGCTGGGCCATGCATACGCCGGTTCAAATTTTCCACATGGGATATAGGTGAAAATATTCACTTTAAGTTAGGTTGTTCGTCTTAAAGGTTAATTTATTGGTTTTGAAAATAAACATTTTTTTCTGCGAAGGGTAAATTCCGGTGACTTGTTAAAATTTTCTTCGGAAAACCTTTTGCATCTTTCATAATAAAATTTTGTAATTTGTTTTTATTGTGAATTTAGAAAACTTGGGGCTTCGCTCGTCAGGTTCGCAGCGCCCCCTGCGCCTTACGCGTGTTAATCTCCTGAACAGAAAAAATATTTGAAACATTTTAATAAAGTAAAGTGAACTGTTTTAATAAAAACTGAATCTGAAACATATAACTGGGACTGATATATGAAATTAATCTGGGACTCATATATAAAGAACAGATGTCTGGGTTTCATAACAAAGACTATTATGGAGGGCTAATATCTAAACATACGGGACATAAAATGTGATTTATTTTACAAAATACTTTTATGAAACTTCCTATCATAAAAAGAATTAAAGTGTAAAATTCATGATATGGACATTTGAAATAGATTGTCAGAAATGAAATATTTGAAGATCCAGATATCCAAATCGGTACTGTCAGAAATGCCAATAATATATTATGCATCATAGGATTTAAAATTGTTTTAATCCCGAGGTTGAAAGAATGTTTTCCTCCCAATGAGCATACAATATTTTATGTCACAAGAGCAGAAATCAAGCTTTTTATATACTTGTTTGCGGGAGTTTAACAATGTCAGCCTCAAATGAGGGAGTAAAACAGCTCGACTAGAGTGACATAAAACATATTTTTATTTTCTTTAATACTCGATGTTATATTGACCGGTAAGATCCCAAAATAACGTGTAATGATGCCGAAAAACCTCCAGAAATTCCCCAAAACAACTTCAAAAGAACTCATAACATAATAAAATAATATAGCCCGCAAGTATTCCCAAAATGACTCTAGAAAGACCTCAGAATGACTCCATTACAACCTTAGAATGACTAAAAAAATCCTGCAATTTAGGGTTAAAAATTTAATGAAGTAAAATTATTTGAATGGTTTCAAATTATATTAAGTATATCTTTGCATATAATTAATATAAAAAAAGAATAAACTTCATATAAATGTAATTACTTAATATATATAAGGTTATGTATTATAATATATCCGCTTATATATAATATTTCTACCTAAATTAAGTTCTGCAGCAATTTTGTAAATAATTTAACGTTTGTCCATTCGTTTAAAATCGTTCAATTTTTTTTCAATGTTGTGTATAGCACGTTTTTTTTTCCCCCGACATTTTCGTAGTTTATGTTGCTCCTTAAATATTAGCATTTGAACTAAAGGAAAATATTATAAGCTATTTTAATAAAAACATTCAAACCCGATTTCCTTTACTTGAGTTTCAAAACTGTCTGAATAAAGCAAAATCCAGATGAGAGGAAGTCTACTGTAATTCATGTATTTATTTTTATTATAAATTGAACTATTTCGCGAAGATAATTAATACGTAATACTCAAAGGTTCAAGTTCAGGCTGTCAAGATTGATTACTCAGGAAGTCCTGGCTCCGAATGTCCACTTCGCACTCATACTTTTTATACTCGTCTTAGAGGGAGAGAGTCCTTCTTTCGTTGAATGTGATACCACCTGTCAAGTATCATGTACGAGCAGTGGCTTTATGTTGTATCTACGACCTCAATCATTGACTTTTAAAGTGAATCATTTTTAAGATAGGATCAGTAATAGTCAATAACTCAGATGAATTTTCTCTCTCGCGACTTAATTATAATAAATTAAAAAAAAATCTCAAATGATTCCAAATATTAATAATGAAATCTCATTTAATTGATTTTTTTAAAAATGTTCACGTATAAAAAATATTTTAAATTTAACAACATACTTCAAACCATAAATATTATTAACTTTTTTAAAGTTCAATGAAAATAAATTCTTGTATTTATTTTTTCCTCACCAACTGTATATTAAAAACGTTCTTTATACAAATATAGGTCTTTATTTTTCATAATTCACGTAGAAGTAATGTGCTATTTTACAGATTTATGCTTGCAAAAGCACTTCTCATTGAACGCTGTGTTAAAAGCTCATTTTTCAAAGTTAATTATTTTGAGTTTCAGTTCCTTTACTGTAGAAATAAATATTTCACAGTACTTTGGTAGACTCATTTAAAACATGTTTAATGTTCTATATTTTAACTTATAATATGACTCATCAATCAAAACATTCGTTTTCACTGTATTGAAGACATATTTTATGAATATAATAGTAAATGTCACTATTTATTATATAATAAAATTAATCAAATAAATTAAACATACTGTATTAAGCATCCTCATTATATTTAAACAGTAAAACCTCTTACTAAAAACAATCGTTATTCATATTGAGACTGAATAAACATTTTGATAAACGAGACTGAATTTTGAATGATCAAATTAACTTGAACTGATATTAAGTTAGCTACTAGCGGTTAATCGCCTTGTTGATAAGTTAATACAAGCGTCGAAGCATAATGAAACGATAATTCTGACATTTCGGATGTTCTAATAGAGCCACATAATTGGAAAGAGAAACGTGGAAAGAGCAGAAGCGTGTGAGTGTAGTTAGGATAACAATACATTAAAGGGAGATTTCGCAGTCCTTCCTTGTTCATGTCGATGCTCGTCGGATGTATAGAAATGTGGTAACGTGGTCGATGAGCGGCTGTTTGTGGCCGGGTCAATACATGCGTGAACTCACGTTACACACACGCTACTTTGAATATACTACATATTCGTAAGTCTTATACCGCAGCTGGTCCCACCCGTTATGTGGTTTTGCTACACTTTCGAGTGCGCATGATATAACAAAATGATACTGACAGTGTTTCAGTGTCATCTCGTATTTATTATAACTGTTTTCTTCTAAATACCTGGACATTTTAGGCATTTAGCTAAATGCCTGAAATAATAAGAGTCAATGGAATTGTAATATTTTGAAAATAATATTTATTTTAAAGATAACAGTAATTTTGCCATTTTGAAGAGCAACTGCTGCTCAAGTGGCACCTGGAATTATATTTACGTTGAGCTTTATAACTTACACTCAAAAAACGACTCACTATTTGACAGCAATATGAGTATTTCTAGTTGCATATGCTTACCGCTAAGAAAAATTATTGTTGTAGTAGAAATGTTATATGTCAGCAATAAACTTATAAATAAAGCTAGCTAAATGTATGCAATATACTATTATTTTTTTCTCTTGTAACAATACTTGATATTCTTGTGTTAAAAACACCAAGATATGTCAGTATTAAACATACTGAATGCGTAAGACAGAAATATGTATTGGTAATGCAGAGATTCTTATATTTCAGAGACATCTAAGGTTTTTTTAATTGTGCTCGTAGTGACGTGCTTTGGTTGCATGCGTTACTCTGTTTGTATAATCTAATATTCATTTGTTTAATTTAAAAGTGAATTTAAGTGAATAAAGTAAGTATAATTTTTTATTGAATTCAATGAATTATTAAGTTATAATATTTTGTCTTTTAATAATAAAAAATTGTTAAAATAGGTTATGTAAATGGTTTTTAAACCTTGATACTCTGTAAAAATTATATTGTACAAGATGTTTTGATTTTGTCTTGATTTACTATTTGGCTTTTTTATTACTAAAAAACATTTTATAATGAATATCTTAAAATATAATAAAATAACCTATTTTATGAATACAAATGGAGTATTTTGTCAAATCGCGTTTAAAATTGTGGAAATTGGACGATTACATTTCAATTTTCGAAGGTAAATTTTATATATTTTTGTTTCTCTAAATTGAAATCTAATTTTAAATTTTATAATTTATGAATTTTTAATTGAAAAATTTAAATTTTACCAACATAAATGCAAAATATTATCAAAAAATGCAAAAATGTTATTGATTTCTCATTTTTTGTTATTTGTTTTTTTTTATTTGCAGAACAAGAAATAGACGAAACTGTTTTTAAACAGATGAATAATACTCTCCTGAATTCATTGATTCCCAAAGCCGGCCCAAAGTTTAAATTTTGGTTAAATTGAAATGAGGAGTTTAGCACAGTTTCTAATGTAATATTTTTTTTACTAAAAATTCAAATTACATAACAATTTTATGGTATATATTTTAAATTTGTGTAAAACATAAATCACATTTGATTACACATTATCCTGGTATTATGAAAGCTTGTGGTTCGCTTGTACATTTATGGTGCATGAGGTTCGAGTCTCAGAACCAAAAGATGAAACAACAAATAATACTTTATTCTGTAAAAAAAATACTCCATTATCAATATGTAAGAAACATCAATTACAAAATTGTGATAGACTGAGGTCTAAAAGATTTTTAAAGTCTGATATAAAAAGCGGTCCTCCAACTCTGTTCAAACAAAATGAATTACGCAAAATTTTTACAAAAAATAAAATTATTGAATTAGATTTTATTTTTCTGTAGTTTCATGGGTTGAATACAAAAACACAACTTATAAAGTAAATTCAATAGGTATGTATTGGTGAAGAATCAGGGCTCATACAATTTGGATTAATTAAACGAATTATTTTAGACGAAAAGAGTCAAATATTATTTATAATTGATACTTTAGAAGCTGTCTGGGAACCACATTTTTATGCCTATAGCGTATTTCCAAAAAATTAGCGATGTAGTGCAATAAAAATTAATGAGTTGCTCCATTTTAAACCTTTAAGTATAATTAAAATGTACAACAGAGATTGGGTGGTAATAAGAGCATCTTTATAATTACAACGCAAATCTTATATACGTGTATAAGTAGTAGATATTTATTCTTAAAACTATTTATTCAAATATGTATGAACAAGATATATTTATGATACAAAATTTATATAAACAATCTCTTCTGATTATTGAATATAATATATAAAACTTGTTCAGAATTATAAATATCAATTAATTATATAAAATATATGTTTAGTATATATTATATTTTATTAAGAAGGAATTTTCCTAGAAAATGTATGTCATAATTTTTCCGATCAAAAAACCAAATTGATAAATGCACTGTATTGTAATTTATGTTACACAAACATCTAAGATAATAAATGTTGTTTGTATATTTCTTTTTTTTATCTTTTACTCCTATTACAATAAAAAAAAATCAAAATATCACACATTACTTTCGTCTTCAAAAATGAGAATCTTAGCAAAAAGGAAAATATAAAACTTTCTCAAATAAAAAGCCTAATTAAAATATTAAATACTCTAATTTAATTATACATACTTTTAATAAAATCTTTTCAATTTTTTTAAAATTTATTTTCAAATAATAACATAAATAACTTAAATTAACACATACAGTTAAATTTTTTTTATTTATCAAAGTAAATAAAATTTACTAAACAAACAAAATTTATTTTTAAAAAATCTTTTTTTGTGAAAAAAATGTATTAATACTAGTGAGAGGTTTTTATATTGCTGTCATAATATATATGAGGTTATGTCCATTCGTTTATTTAGGAAGTATTTATTAATAATTTTCAAGTAGATATATACATTTATCTACATTTACATAACATAACTTATTTTTAAAACAGAGATATCAAACATTGTCATTAGATATATTTTATTTCTGTATCATGATTATATATGTCCAAATCACACATATTCATTTAATGTTATTTGTTTCTATATGGTAGACATTCTTTTATGGTTATGAGCATTTTAGACTTCCAATATGTTTACCAGTAAGCATATATATGTTTATAACATCTATATTTTTTAGTATACTTGCTCCAACTCCACCACATTGTTCATCTCCACGTGATGGAAGCTCGGAGCCAGCGTCTCCTGTCGTTGCTGCACGACCTGGATTTCGCCATGGAGGACGTTCAAGTCGTAACGAACACCAACCGACGACGTCCCGTCAAGCTCAATGCCGCAGTTTCACTGAAGCTCATGCTTCTGTCCACGTGTGGCAATCCCAGAGTTAGGTTTGGGATACATAAGGCTGTGAATTCAACAACCTATCTGACGTGTTCCATTTAAGAGATCCTCGAGACCCCGATGAGTGCCTCGTAGTCAAGGCCTTCAATGAGTTCCTTTTAATTCCACGAAGTACCTGTATTGAGCTTGGAGACGAAAAAAAAGAAAAAAAACTGGAGAGTCGTACTTGTCTGTTTGCGTATGAATAGTTTCGATGTGTAGTTGAGTATTCTTTCGGGTATTGTATTGTTTTGATGAGTGTATATATTTCGTTTTTGCTGTGTTATGTTTTTGGCGGCAGTTGAGCTCCGCCAGCCTAAGATTGCGCGTGTTGTGCAGTTGAGAGTTATTAAAACTGATTTGATAGATAAAGAGTGCCATGCAAAATTATTTTCCTGGTCGTCCTCCTTATATACACTAAGTGAAACCCAGCGTCATCGGAGTGTCCAATTTAATACTTATTGCTCCTTCGCTCGCAAACATTGTCCAACAAAAAGGTATTTTTTTGTACATATTTTTGCAGAAATAATTTTTTGCAGTCTTCTGCTTG
>JABFPM010005458.1:0-11253 GCA_022817325.1 Idris sp. 1 HC-2018 | reverse complement strand
CTTACCAAATAAATAAATGAACTAACACAGTTATTTTTTTAAATAAATCTACAGCACACGTGTTACCGCGATCATATGATCGAATAGATTTTACGCATGCGCATTTCATACACTTGCGCTGCCGACGACGCCGATTTTCCTAACGAACAGGAGGCGTGGCCTATACGTGAATATGCAAGAAACCTATACCAATTTGGTATAGAACTCCTTGCAAAATTGGTACAAGGAGTGAAGTGCCAAATTCGTGCGCACGCTTTACTAATGTAGCACGGTATAATGAAAATTAGTATAATTCTTTTAACGTAGTACAAAGAAATGATGTACTAAAATTGTATAATTATATGCTAATTTGGTTCAAAATGTTATCCATTATTGTATAGACTAATCGTTTACTAAAATAGTACAGTCTTTATGTACTAAATTTGCAAGAATTTTTTTTTCTTTTTTTTTTAAGTTAAAGATGGTATTTTATAAACAAGAAAATAAAATATGTTTGTATCACGATCCGAAGGCTATTAATTACTAATATATTTTATTTTGAGTGTAACTAACGACTCTTAGTAATTGCTCAAAGTTATAACTAAAAAATTAATGAATTTTCATTGAATTATTTTGGGTTTTAAAAAACTTAGCGTGTTGTAAGTGAAATTTTTCTTGACATTTTTAGTGCACATGACCTGTAAAAAATTACTTAAAAAACAGTGTTACATAAATTTCAGACTATTGTACATTGATAAATCCTAAAGTTTAATATAGTCATAAATTAACACTGCATAAGAGCGACACTTTCATATCTGCATTTTTTGGTTTAACAAAACTCTAGTTATCACCCCAAAACAGTTTCAACGTATTGTTTTTATGAGGCAAATTTTTTGTCGCTGGCCTCCGGTCTATTATCTAGCTGTAGACTTAATAGAAAAGTTGTTTCAGAGGTTAAACAAATGAATTTATTTGCACCTCTTTAAGATAAATTTTTTAGCTGCTTTTGATTTTTAAAAATTTTTTAGTTTTTTTTCTTCATTATATTTTGTTACTTAAAAACATTCTCTTAATGCTGTGGTATTAAATTTACAAAATTATAATGAAAATCATTAAAAATAATATGGATTACATCACTCACTGTTATGACCACATTACGTGATAATCACTTAGGGTATCTCACAAAATGTCATTGATTTTTTTTTTGAGCCTTTATGTAGAGCAATTATTTAATAATCACTGTTCACAGGAAATATTATTAATATTTTAAAATATTATTCTTCAAAATAAAACTAATTAAACTTTTTTTGTTCTTATTTGTCAAAGCTTTTCCTTATAGACTTCGGATTAGCTAAAAAATACAGAGATAATCGCACAAGACAACATATAGCATACCGCGAAGACAAAAATTTAACCGGCACAGCTCGGTATGCATCGATCAACGCCCATCTTGGAATTGAACAAAGTCGCAGAGATGACATGGAGTCGTTAGGGTACGTTCTTATGTATTTTAACAGAGGATCTCTACCCTGGCAGGGACTTAAAGCTGCAACTAAAAAACAGAAGTATGAAAAAATCAGTGAAAAGAAAATGTCTACACCTGTCGAAGTATTATGCAAGGTGCGTAATTTAATATTTGCCTTACTTTTGATGTAATTTATATTTTAATAATCTATTACATTAAAACATCTGTACACTTATGAAATGAATCCAAGAATAGTTTAAGAAAACATTTATTTAATTGAAAAAATGCTTTTTAAATTAATATTAATGTGCCTATAATATAATTTTCAGGGTTATCCAGCTGAATTTGCGATGTACATAACGTACACAAAAGGTTTGGGTTTCGATGAAAACCCAGACTACATGTACCTTCGACAATTGTTCCGTATTCTTTTCCGCACGTTAAATCATCAATACGATTATACATTTGATTGGACAATGCTGAAACAAAAGGCGGCATTTATGGCCAACATGGGTCCATCGGCTAGTGCTCAAGGACAAAATGGCCAAAGCAATCAAGGCCAGGGTGTTCAGGGCCATGCCGCTTCGCAGCCCGCTGCTCCTTCAGGTACTGCTAAACACAAACCCAACCATAATTCTCATTTATCTGGACAAACCACTAATGATCAATTTTGCTTAACGAAGAAACAAAAGACGTCTTCCAGATGATGAATATTTTATTTATTCTTTTTTTATCTTTCGTAAATAATTCGTACATTAATTTAGTACAGTATTTTTTGCTATACAAAAAAAATCTTCCCATACGTTTTGTAAGCTTACGATTGTAAATAGATAATATAATAATCTTTCATAGTTATTGAATATTTAAAGACAGAGCTTGACTTCATTTTTAATGTAAAAACACTATTACTGGAATAATTTTGTTTTTCAAAACGATTTTCAAAAAGACTTTTTTTAAATGTAGTTAGTAATAATTATAAATAAGAAATGAAAGACTAAATCACATTCTGCTATGATAATTCAATAAAATGTAAACTCTTTCTTGTTTAATAAAATCTAAAGACTGTATGATGTTTTATTATAATGTAAATTATTGTATAATAAAATATCTAAATTCCTAACTTTTAGTCATTAACAAAGACTTTTTATTTTACTTGATAATTCAAAATTTTGTTTCAATGTCGACATTATAGGAAACATGTTAAACTCTTATGATTTTAAAGAAAATTCTTGAATTTAAAATAGTAATAATATACTTCAATATAAAAGCTATTTCGATTGCTAAATTAAAAGTAAGCAAAATTTATCTCAGGTGAAAAAAAAAAAGAAAAGACAAGTAATAAAAATTTTTTTGTTTTTTGTCTCGTTTCAGGAGCGCGATAAAACATTCATAACATCCATCATAGCACCGAACGAAACTAAAGTGTTTTATAAAAGCGTGTCAAGGTGTATAATTTGACACGGGTATCATCATAACAAGATTCGAATCGAGTGATTGAACGTTGAGAGAAAATAGACAAAAGAATTTGTTGACTGTAATGGTTCATAATAGCTATACAGTCGTTTACAAAATGTGTCCAACAACTTATTACTTTTAATATAGTTGTAATTTGCGAATATTCTTCCTAGTTTTTTGTCAGTACTTGCAAGTTTCAGTCGGTTTAGCTTTTCATGAAACGACGGACCATAAATTGATTAAAAATATAATAAAATATCAGCAGACAAATAAAAAGTAACGAAGAAACGCAAATAATTATTATCTTTTGTATAATAATTATTTCATTTTCGATTTTTCATCGTCTATTTAATTTGCTTGTAATATGTTATCATGTATAAGCTATAATTCCTTTGTAAAAGCAAGTCGAACGCATATTAAAGAAAAAACGAAAAAAACAAAAATAGAATCAGAAATGACAAAAATGGAAAAATTGCGAGTAAAGATTAGCAAGAAAAAAATTATGATTTAAAAAGGTAATGCGGACAAGGTTTGATATGCAAAATACGAAGCTATTTAATAATTGCGAATGACTGTACATGGAAATAGTGCGAGCCAACTAAATGAAATAGACGATTAATTGCGGGAAAGTCGAAATAATCTAATCCGTGCAACATTTTTTGTATTTATTCTACCAATCCCTGGAGTGTGTGAATGTGTGCAATAACGTATGCCTGCTGAATGCGTGCGAAATAAAACTAAACAAACAAACAACAGAAAAAAAACACAAAAAATATATATATATATATAAAATAAAAACAATTACACGTAAAAATTAATCCCGTATGCTAGGTGATTGTCTTAAATTTTATTTTTCACTCTGTTTCTTTAATTTCTTCTTTTTCCTATTTTCTTTTTTTGTATTCTATTTTTAATTTACTTTTAAAATAATTTGTTTTTAATTGTTTATTGCATCGTTTATCTGTAAACACCTATCAATCCCCCCCCCCCTCTCTCTCTTTCTCTATCTGTCTCTTTTTTCTTAATTTTCTTTTATTCCTCTTGAAAATTGGGTGTAAAATAGAGCGTGACTGTTTCTTTATAGACAAAATGTCGCTCTTTGTAACTTGTCGAAAAGAGTTAGAGCGAAAAAAGCGATATAAAGTTAAACAGTTACAAACAAACAAATCATGATAAATTCTAATATGAATTTTAGAAATAATGTGATTTCATATACATATATATATATATACACCATATAATGGTGATATATAAATGCTGCCACTATAACGTTATTCTACGTATGTTATATACATTGAATATAATTACCTATGGGAATTTGTATCTTGCGTTCGAAACTAGTGCGTTCTTTGGTTCTCTTTTTCTTTCTCACGTTTGTAGCCGACGTTTTTTTTTTTCTTCTTCTTTTTTTCTTTTTTTTTGTTAATATTATTAATATTATTATTACATTAATAATAAATTAGTATTATTTTTATTTTTATTACTATTTAAAAAAATAATAAAAAAAAAATACTTTCCCCTATATAGATAATGAATCTAATTTCAATTACATTATCTTTTTAAATTATCTGAGGAGTAAATAATAAATTTTATTTTATAAATACTTTTAGGGATGAAGTGAAGGGATTAAAATACAATATTCTTTTTATACGTTATTATTTGAATTTAATTTCATTAGTTCATTCAAAATGATTTTTATTTAATGCACTGCGAAAAAAGCTAATTCATTTAAAACGAACAAAATTATATAAAATGATTTAAAAACAACACATCTGATGGATGGAGAAGACGGAACTGAAATCAAGAAGAGTTAATTTAGAACATTCAGTTGTTGTTAGATGAGGAAATGGACAATGAAACTAGAAGAAGATACAATAATTGAAGATAAGACATTGTGATTGCGTAAATTAAAGTATGGTTGTTAAAAAATTTTGTATGGGTGTAATGGTTATACAACACTGATTAAACGATAGTGAAAATAAATGAGAAAAAAAGAAACTTGCACATAATACAATTTGGTGGAAATATATGTATATATAATTGTATGTATAAGTAAACATGTGTGTATTTGTAAAAGTGATATAAGTACATGCATGAATACATTTATACATGCATTTAAGTTCTACTATCTTATTTCGAAGATGAAAATAAAATGATGGATCGGAGATTCGCTTAACCCATATTAATAGCATATTCAATATATTTGTTTATGAAAATATGTTCGTAAATATATATATATCAATGTACGTATGCATTCTGATAAAAAAGTGAATAATTAAAAGTGCGTTATTTCATAAAGCTTTTTGAGTTGATTTAGTGTTTGTAGCATCTCCTCATATTAAAGTAAGTTTTTAAATAAATATTATTTTTTCTATCTTTGTCTTTACTCATATATTTTTTGTATCGAAAAATTAGTAAATTATAAAATATTTAATTTTTATTATAAAATAATGTAATTCATATTGTCTTATATTATATAACTTAAACTAACGCAGGGGTCTGAAACTTAAAGAGTTGGTAGGTCAAATAGCGCTAGTTGGTACGTGAAATCACGTAAACTTGAATGAAATAATCTACCAACCCTCTGAGTTTTAGACCCCATGTCCCAACAAGCTAAGCGAACTACGCAAATGATGCTGGCTGGCTGAGGTGCGTAACGTTATGGCTGAAAATGTGGGAAATTGAAATTGAATTGATTTTTCATAACACATTTAAAAAAAAATTTGTATTCAAATATTGACGGTGATGCCAAAGTAAACTAGGTTTGTCTCACTCTCTCATATCTTGGTTTCCTTCTGCCTATCTTTTTTGCTCTTCAATGACTTCGGCATCACCTTAATATCTAAAATATAAATTTTTAATAACACAAAGAATGTATAGAAATTTTTAAAACTGAAATACAACTAGATAAGGGGCCATCCACATATTACGTCACGCAATTTTTCAATATTTTTTATCTCCTCGGACCCCCCTGTCACAGTATATCTCAATCTCCTTCCCCCCATGTAACATAACAATTTTCAAAAGAAAAAAACTACACAACTAATTAGCGTGAAATTTGTTATTTATTAATAAATTATTTTACACAATATTATATTTTTATTAACAAAATATAAACATAAAATACTATTATAATTTTATTATTTAAAGAATTATAAATACATTTTTGGAAATTCTATGCGGCTCACAATATATTCAATTACAGTAAATGATTATTATTATTGTCAGTTTTGCTACATTTTAATGAAAACTTAAATTTGTTTATTTTGTTTATATAAAATTAATTAATAAAAAAAAGTAATGAAATAAATTTAAAGAGAACAGAGTTGACGATCAATAGACATTTTATAAGACAAAAACCATTGTCACGGAAATTTTTAGCATAAAAATTTGTTCATTTTTCAATGTTTTTAAAATCTAATTTCTTTTTACTTGTGAACGTTTATTTTATATTATTTTTTTAATAAAAAAAAGTAATAAGAAACAAAATAAAACATGAAATATTCGATGAGCACTCTGGTCACTTCTAAATATCTACCGCCAAATGGGGCAACTTTGTGCAAATTTACCTATTTAATTGATTTTATTAAAATTTTAGAGAATAAATTAACTTTGTAATTAAGATAAATATTTTTTGAAAAGATAGAATGTAATTTCTAAGCTCAATGTCAGAATTATTGCTATAAATGCTATATCTAAAAAAAGTTACCCATCATATTTTAGATATCATTTTGCCATTTAAATAACATGTGCACCAAGTTATCTCACCCGGGAGGTAACTTTGTGCAGAACAAAGTGTGTGTCTTTATATCTTATGTGTGTGCAAACTATATCTAAAATTATAATAGGTTAAAATTTTTGAAGTGGACCCTTGATTTTTGAAAGTCAACGAATTTTATTCGAAATGCTTATTTTTTTAGCCTATAACAAGTAAAGCAGTACACCAAATTTTTTAAAAACAATTTTCAATACAACAAAAATTATTAACAATATAAATTTTTTGAATTTTTGTATAACAAATATTTTATTTCTGGTAAATAAATCTATGAAATAAAATGAAAAATTGGCTAGATAATCTTTAAATGTTACATTTTAAGATATTAAATAAGATTAAAAAAAAACTGTTTAACCTTGGAGTGGGCGCGCGTTGGTCATTCCGACCGAAAATTAAATTTTATAATACTATTGTTTTATCGATAATTCATCATTTTTATTTATATTTTGTTTATTTTAAACATACTTTTTAATAGATAAACACAAAATAAAAGAAATGACTTTTTTATGAATAAAATCAGTTACAGACCAATTAACATTACTTTATTATGAAATATTTATTTATAATATAAATACAAATAATTATATTTTAGATAATTATTTATAAATATTATTATTATGTATTATCAAAAATATAATTTTTAATTAGTTATCGACGAACAAATCCAAACTGTAGCAAACAAAAATTTTATAACGTAAGTGGGCGCGCTACGGTTATTTCGACCAACGTTATCTTCGAGCTATCGATACATAAACTGGCACTTCTGAATTGAAAATCGAGTTTTACCATTCGATGCAGAATTGAACAAAAATTAATTACGTATAACTCAAATACCCGTTCCATAAGAAAATTCACTGAAAATTACGAAAAACCAATGCAGGGAAATGACCGCGGGCGCGACCACTCCCGGTTTCAAAAAAGTTGTTGGTTAATTAACAATTGTCTATAATTAAACTGCTATATAAGATAAAACATTTTTTTTATTGATGAATAACTTGAAATTGTTATTGCAAACAATATTAATTATATAAATTATTACTTTTTAAGTTATTATTTTGAGTATTGCTTAAATTATAATAAATTTATTTATTTGATATATAAGCTAATTTTTTTCCAATTTGTATTTATGATATCATTTAAAAACTTTTTTTATATATAATAATTCTTTTTTATATAAAATTAATATCTAACATATATACACATATATGTGATTATTAAACTATTTTTAAATAATAAATTGAGTCAGCTTTGCATTAAGATAAGTAATTTTTTGAAATTTAAATTGAAATAAACTTTTGGATTAATTATTTGATTATAATAACAAGTGTAAACATTAACAATTTTATATTTGGAAACTTTTTTTAGATAAAATCAACTGAATATTATAAAAAATTCGATAAGATTAAAAAAATACATAAATTTTTTTAAAACAATATTTAAAATTAAAACACTACTCAAAATAAGAATTTAGAAACTAATAATTTATATAATTAATATTGCTTGCAATTTCAAGCTATTGAACAATATTTTATCTTTCCGTTTTATACGATAGGCTACAGTGCGTCGCGACCCACTGAGACGAGGTGTGCCTGCTTTTAAATACTTTCCAGATATATTAAATAAGCTAAAAGCTGCAAATATTTTTTGTCCAACCGAAACCTGGATTACGTCAGAACTTCCTTTTCAATATAAAAACCTTTTATATTTCGAACTTGTATATTTTCACGGCATTAAAGAACACAAAAGTGGTCGAGCAAAAGGCGGCCTTTTAATTGGTTTTAACAGAAAACTAAAAACAAAAAAAAATTATACTCGCTCACACACCAGCGTATACAGGGGCGGGGAGGAGACATACACTTAAAAAATATTTTAAGAAAACGGGGGTTAGGAGGGGGAAAAATAGTGCGGGTCGTGGCCCGATTGTTAGGGGAACCACTCCCGCATTTGCGTTCTGTCAAGGAAACCATGGAAACCAAAGTGGCCGACAGCGAGCTTTCGAATTCGCTACCTCCTCATAAATGCGAACCCAATTCGCATTATTTTAGACAAATAAACAAAAACAGAGGAGTCCAGGCATAATGGAATGACTGTAAACAAATTACGAGTTGAAGTTTCGACACACATCAAAAGATTTTCGATTTCAATTATTTTTGCATGTTAATCTGATATGAGTAATATTTTTTTAATTTATAAGTATAAATTAATATTAACAAGAAAAAAGTAAAATAATGAACGAACCATTGAGTTTTTAATTAAGGGGAAACAACATTGGGACGAAAAAAAATCGACTTTTTGTATTGCATCTTTCGCTAGAAAAACATGTTTAGAATAATGTAATAAAATATTATTACGAAATTCGTAATAGTAAAAGAACGCGGTGCACGCCGGTCGCGTCGACCACCTTTATATTCAAAGCCGTTTTTCTCGAAATGATACTTTTCTTGCTGACCATGCACCTGCAGAGCTCAATTTTCAATCAAAAAACTTGAAATTTGTACACTATCTATAAAATCTTTCATAGTTTTTCTTTTCAAAGTGCTGCCATTTTGCGTAAAACGTTCAGATCAAAAATCCCCTACGCATGACGGAAGCTATTGAAATATACTATAAGCTAGTTTTTGAAATTTTGATTTTAGACGACTCCTGCAACCCCTAGCTGCACAGCCGTCAACCCCTCTGCGGTGCACAATGCCGGAACGCGCGCCACCTACAGTTGGTTAAGAATGAGTATTTTGTGTTAAACAAAATATTTTTTTGTCACACGTGCACATTAAAGGCTGTTTTACTCCCTCAAGGGAATACACAATTTTTTTCACTCCCTCTGCCTATGTTGTACATCTTACTAATATAACATAACATAAAACAAATTTAATAAATACTGAATAGCGCATAATTTAACATATTTTAACTTTAAATGAAAATTCAAAAAGCGCGCCATTCTGATAAATGCTAAATGAAAAAGATGAAAAAAGTTAACTATGTAAGATTCATTTTATACAAAAATTGATCGTTAAAAAGGTTAGCTATGTCTAATTATATATAACAAATAATGGTATACATACAAACATTATACACAATTTATACTATAAAATATTTTCTTGTTTCCATTTTTTAAAACCAAATTTGAATTGTTCTTCGATTCGTTCTTTACTTTTTAAAATTAATTGACTACTTTTTTCATAGTACATTTTTATATTTAAATTTTTATCTTTGTAAATCTAATTTTACATTAAACATTAAGTGTTTATAATCGTTTTTCTTTTTTAAAATAATGTTATACCCCCCCCCCCCCCCCAGCCGGGGGTTCTGTCCCCTGGACCTCCCCTGGTTTGAAATCTATCTACGTTTGCTTAAAATAATAATTTTTCTCGTCTAGTTTTGTGTACTTGTGACAAAAAACAAGTTTTACTCCCGTGGTGCATAATATACTATTATGAACATTATATCGTCTACTTTAACCTGTGAAAATTTCATGCTTTTATCTTGCTTACAGTTGGAGAAAAAAAAAATCATAAAAAAAGCCTTCATTTTTAAAAAATCACAGTGTCGTTCCCCTTTAATTTAAATTCACCAAACATTATTTTTGAGAAAAGTTTTATCTGAAGATCTTAATCATAAGATTGGATTTTATAAGTGAGCTAAATAAAAGCTTTTGATAATTAATAATATAAAAAAATGATGGAATTAGACAACTTTAGAGGTATATGAACTTTAATGTAGAGGGTTAATAATTAATATAAATTATAATAAATACACAAAACACAATTTGTATAAATATATTGTTTATTTTCTTTATACGCTTTTACCTTGATCAATAATAGTAAAAATAACAAGCAATTGTAAATATTTATAAAATGTTTGGTTGTGACACAAAAATTACAAAAGTATGTGCGTAAAAATTCTTATTTTCTTTTTTTATTGCTTTGCTTTAAGCATTTGAATGTAACTTTCAAGACCTGCTTGGACTTTAGGTAACTGTATATAATTTAAAAATATTGTCGTGTCCCAATCTCGATTTTTCTCCATCCACGTAAGAACATCTTGCCTTACAGACATTTTTGTTGCTTCTCTGGCATCGCCTGAAATCAATCAAGTATGATGAATTTCAAACATGAGATGAAAAATGTATCCACTGTAAAGTAATGTACCAGTAATGGGACATTAATTTTCTTTAAATATTCCTGTTTTGTTTATTATAAATGAGCTTATTCTATGGGAAAAAGTAATTTAATTACACAACAAATGCATTTTTAGAATGAAAAAGAGACGGGGATATTTTAGTAAATATAAATTTATAGTTTTTTAACTGTTACATAAATATATATTTATTACGAATAACATCCACAAACGATTCGAAAAATGATAGTGGGAGTTGGGATTCGTCAACTTTTCTTCTCTCATTTGTGCACATTTTGCAAATGTAACCGATAGTGACAATCGCATATTTTACAGATTTCTACTATATAAAGATCAAACCAACAAATTTATAAATTAAACATATTTTGAATTTTTTTTTAATTTCTGTTCTTTGCTTCTCTTTTCATTTCAAGCAATATTAACCCTTTCATTCCCCGTGTAC
>JABFPM010005457.1:0-11254 GCA_022817325.1 Idris sp. 1 HC-2018 | reverse complement strand
ACAATATTCTTAAATAAACAAGCGAAACAAAATTTTACATTGCTAAAAACCATTAAAAAATAAGATTTTAAAAAAATCAAATCTCTTAAAATATGAGTTTGCATGCTAGAGCGTTAAGTCAGATCAACTTGTAAAGCTATGTTTGGAGTAGAATTTATAAAATAAAATTAAAGTATAAATGCTATAATCTAATCTATGTCTCTCAGACTCTTTGAAGTGCCCATGATCATCAATGCCCTACACATCTATCAGGCTAATAATTTTGTTATCAGTCTCCACCCTTAATATCCCCAATATCTAAAGGGCTTCTCCAGGTTCTAAACACATCTCTATTTAACCCTTACAGAATAATCTTTCATACCACCATCATAAGGTGCTAAAATCTGATGTCATACATTAACAATGTCTAACAACTCTGACATTTTGCTTGGCGTAATTTTTTAATTACGTCAGGTTGGTTCCGGGTGAGAAACACTGCAAAAAACTAAAATCTCAATAAGTGTTGCCAGCTGGGTTGAACATTTGAAAGAATTACTATAACTTAAAACACTTTATTTGAACCACTAAGTTTTTTATGTGTTGGCTCATAAGCAAAAAAACTAAAGTCATAAAAAAATGAAGTCTAATTAGAATTTTGTAAGATAATATTTATAGACACATCTTTGATAAAAAGTGTCAATTAAAGTACGAATGACTAACGAAAGAAAACAAGCACAGGTGATCGGTTCATCTTCTTACAGGAAGAAAAAGTCTTCTGTTCGAGGAGCAACGTGTTATATCTCACCTTCCAAATTTAACACGAAGGTTTTCTTCCCAAACTTCACCGTCGTTGATTCTCGAAACTGAAATAAGATCTGCGAAATGTACTGGCAAGATCTGCAACATATAAAGTACCTTTTAATAAATAGTTCTTATAGACTTTCCTGGAATTCTTATAGTGTTAAACTGTTAAAATAATTGTTTAATATTTTGAATATTATTTAAAGTACAGTATAATAATTTAAATACAAAATGATGAAAAAGTAGATATGACATGAAAAAATATAAATATCTCTCTTTTTTAATGTTTGAATTTATCCATTTTTCTTCAATATTACAAATTTTAAAATCAACGAAAAACATGTTATTATTAATGATGAGAAATTGCAATAAATCTAGCTTTAGATTATAATTAATTTTCATGTATCAACGATCAGCAAATAAATACAGCTTAATTTATTAAATTTGCGGAATTGAAATTAAAATCTTATAATCAATGATGAAACGCAAATTTTCTACCTCGAGATGTGGTATATGTTAACATTTAAAATTTAACAATACATGTTTAATCAGTGACAACTATCAAACTCATCAAGTTTGAATCACGCATTCTGATGAGTATATCGATTTTCGTTTACTACACTGCAATGACTGCTCATCTCATCAAATAAATTTTACAGTTGTTGATTATTAAAAATAACAATTATTCCGTGATTAAAAAATGACCAAAATATTTATTTTTTTGTTCAAATAAATTGCCTTTAAATTACTATAAAACTAATGCAACCTTTTACACATTTTGTTTTTGTAACAACCAAAACGATTTCATATCAAAAAATGTATTTTTCTCTGTTGAAATAAAACTCAAAGTAACATTTTTTCTAACTCATCAATGTTTTTATGGATGACATGTAGAAAAACAGAATACCAAAAATCGTGAGGGATTTTTATTTTAATTTGAAAACAATCATCAATCATTTCTGTCAACGTTGCAAATTCTTTCTTTCACAAAATATATTTTTTTGTATAACGTAATACGTAAAATAAATCATTTGATAAACTGATTACAAATCACAATAATAAAAATGTTGCGTTTCTACGTGTGTGCGTTAATTGCAATACGTTATAGTTATCAAGCTCTATATGTCATAAATGAATGTGCAATATACATATTTGAGGGGATGTCACGATGAGCAAGCAGAGAAAGAAACGTTATTTTCATAAATCTTGGAACTTGGGAGCGTCAATTCTAAATGTCTATCTCGGCGTTTGATCGAAAACTTTGAAGTTATATAAATATAGACTACACGAGAATAAGTTTATATGACTAAAAGAAGAAAAAAATCATCTCAAATCGTCACATTTTCCAAAGTTATAACTCTCATACTTTCAAAGATTACATTCTACTGCAGAAATCTAAAACTCGAACACAAAAACTTTAATATACCCTGTTAATATTTACTTTTATCGAAATATATATTAAGTCTGATAAACTACGATGAAATTTCTCGTAAATAATGTAAAATGTTCCTTAAATTTTTATTATTTGTAGCTAGAGCTTGAAATATGAATTTTCTAATATCTGTTATATGATTGACTGAAGTATTATGTACATATCTTTACTCTCAACTACACATGTGGGTCCGGCGATTTATTTCGACTTTGCACATTTTATGTGCAGTTGACAGTAAAGGTCTTGGTTAATGTGCGTGCAAAAAAACTTTGAAATGTTTCCTACAAAGTGAAGAGACTCGCTAGTTTGTATGAGGAAATATTTTTCAAAATACCGGATCTAGACAAATGTGTACCAGTACTTTGTTAACAAAAATTTGTGACTCGATTACAATTTTGTCACAAATTATTTAATTTATCTCTTTTATTATTACAAAATGTATGTGGACTAATTAAGTGTAATTTAGAATAAACTTACGATTGTTAAGATCAGATGAATTTAAAACATTTTAATGATTTTAAATTTAATACTCGCTGATATTTAAAATAAAAAAATAAACTTATTCTTATAACGGCAGCGTGCTGACGTCACCGCCCCGGCTGCCAATCACAGCGCTCGATTTTCCGAAGCCGCCATGTTCTCCAGCGGAAAACCAAAAACAAAAAAATCCCACATAACGAGGCGCCGTGATCATGGTGCAAATCTGCATCCACTCGGCGCCTCGTTACATTTTATAAACATCAAAATGTCCATCTATTAGCATTATGTACTAACTTCACTAATAAGATGAAAAATAATAAATGTGAAAGAAAAGTTGTATCTTCTAATGACAAAGTGGATATTATCCAAAATTACGAATAAGACGAAACAGGACAAAATATTGTTAAACTTATTTCCAGTTCAGAAGTTATTCAATCATTAAATGCGCTACGATTATTTTACGAAACAAATTTTATTGACGATGACTTTCTTTTTTCATTATACAAATACAAAAATGTTATTTAAGATGATCATTAAAAAAATTACACAACAAATTTGACACAGTTGTCTATTTTGTATTTTAATCATATATATAATTCTTCTGCTAAAATGAAAATATACATTTCAAATATAACATTTTGATCCTCTATAAGCAGCAAAATAATTTATTTTAATATTTCAGCGAATCATTAAATTATTCGCCTTAAAGTTGTAAGTATATTTCTTTGATGTTTGAAACATTTCAAGCATCATCAAGTCTTCAAAAAGCCAAGACAAAACATTTGTTTTATCCACGTTGAAATGAACAATAAATGATCAATCAAAAACTGCCGTTGAAAAAGCTCAACTTGAAAACATTTGTTCGACGAGTAATTGAAAACAAGATTCCCCCTCCAATTTCCACGAACAATAACGAACGATAATTTATCAAGTAGGATTTTATTGAAGAATGAATATTCTTTGAATGAAAGAGAAGAGGAGGTGAAGGAAATTTTCTCGGTGATGATAGAGTGGCGCTTAAATGTAACGCGATATCTATCGATCCGTACAATCAAATGTAGTATAAGTCAAGTGTGTCCTTTGGTGACACAAGATTTATCGATTTGAAAAGCAACGTAAAAGAAATCCCGATGATTGACTGGTGTTGTAAGGCTTGCATCTTTTATTACTGCAGCCTGCACGAAAAACAAGCAAGAAAATGCGTGCGGCGAAACGCAAACACCAAGAATTTTGCTACTTGAATTACGGCCAAGATAAAGAACAGCAAGGTTCACTTGATGTCCTTATTCTTTTCCTTCTTCGCTGCTCATTTTGTCGACTCATCGTCTCCAAAGTTGATTCACATATATCGTTACAAATAACATGTTTTTTCTGCTCATCGTTTCATGATTCAGTCCTTTTTCTAATTCTTCGTTTGTTATTCACAACTTTTTGTTTGGTCTATTTTTAAACATTTATGAGAAAAAATGACATTCTCGCTGATTTTTTTTAATAAAATAAATCATTCGTTCTGAATTCTTAGAGGTATTCATTTTTCTAGCCAAATTACTGTTTTTCCAAACAAAAATTCTGAGAAAGTGAAAGTTAGCAAAATTGTTATGTTCCCTCTGTTTTTAGTGAATTTACCAATTTTCCAGTGAATTTCACTGTTTGTACATTTATAATTTAAAATATGAAAAAAATCATTTAAATACTAATAAGTACTGTTTATAAATGATCAAAAATAGTAAAAAAAATTAACTGTAAAAACTGTGAAAAGTCTTATATTGGTGAAACTGGGCGAAGACCAACAATTGGAATAGATGAGCGCAAAGACAACATTAATAAAAAAAAAACCTTAGTACCACAATTAGATTGAAAAAAAACAATTGCAGGATTTTGATTGGCAAAAAATATAAATTTTAGATCATGAGAATAAAATTTATAAAAGAAAACATCGGAAATGTTACACATAAAACGTACTGAAAGTGATATCAATTTACAAAAAGGTACAACAAAATTAACAATTCTTATCTTCCAGTTATGTAAAAACTTATTTTTAATTTTAATTTATATTATTACTTTTCATCTTTATAATAATAATTTAAACTTATGAGCAAGAAGTGTAGCTTAATTTCCTAGGTTAACTTAAATTGAAGCACAATTGTATTTGCTAAAATCAGCATAGTTAAATGATAACAAAGTGTACAAAAGTTAGATGGTTTTCCATCAGCTTATGCAGAGCTTATACAAAAATATTGTACTACACAATAATATAAAATATGTTTCCAGTAATAGCGCAATATTGGTCTTTTGTGATACTGCCATGAAGCGTAAAATTGCACTTACTCACACTGCAGATAAGGGACGGCTCTTGAAGGCTTCAATTACAAAAATTTATTGATGTTCCAAGTGGCAATCTTTGACGAATGCGCGATTAAATAAGCATATTTTAAAGAAGAGAGAGACTGCAGTACATAAACTCAATAATGAATTTTATTTCCAATCAGAGTGAGTTGTATACTGACGAAATTTACTGCAATATTGATTTGAAAAATATTGTATTTATTTTTGACGATAAGAAGTTTTATTAATTTTCCAAAGCTTTGTTCAAGAAGTTGACTGTAGAAATTCCTCTGATATTTTTTACTTTTTACTGGAATTAAATTATTTTTAAAGACAATATTTTAAACTAGAAAATGTATAATTAACAATTTCGAAGGCCATAAATTTTGGAATTCCGAAATTAAAAATTGAGATTTAAATTTAAGTGGCTCTAAGCATAGATAACTTCTAATTATTAGAATGAAACTTATTTTTGAATCTACAGTTTGAATTGATAACGGAGCCAATTTGTCTCATATCTCCCTGTGCCAACTAACGCCCTTTTATTATATTTGTAAGAGTATAATCGATTCAATTTAATTACCTGCACCTTCTTTTTATGACTACTTTTCAACAATATTATTAAAATCCAAGTTTTATTTCTAGGTAATGATGCATTTTTTTGGGACAAAGAAAGCAAACTTGTAATTTCTTTTAAATCATTATTGAATGTGGAAAATAGAAAACATAGAATAATAGAGGGGCTTAATTTTCAGAATTGAAAACGAACAATTTTTCAACTAGGTATGTTGAATTCCATTGCAAGAAAATTCTCAAACAAGCAACTCGAGATATAATCTTCTACTTTAAAACGAGCTAAGTTGCTCTTTCTTTTCTTTTCTTTTTTCACAAAGATACGCCCTTCTTCGGCAAGAAGTACGTGTTCAGAAATTGAAAAAAAACAGAGTTTCACGGTTCGCGAAATTCTTCTGAACATTAAGTATAAAGAAGTAATCGTATAATTTATTTGGTTCCATTTTAAGGGTGTGAAAAATGTTGCATTTTTTGGGATAACATTAAGAATATTTTGTCATCCTTATTATACAGCAAAAAAAATTATTTCTTTACTTTGCTTTTGAACGTTTTATTCTACTTTTTGCACATAAAATAATTTTTCACTGTATAAATACTTAATTAAGTCTATTGTAAATTTTACTATTGTAAGTTTCACCAACAGTTGAGAATAATTTATATCGAACATATGGCCGCTTCAGAGAGGAAAATTCATTTGTTCTAAGTGAAATTTGTCTTATATAAACGAATAATAATGAACTTTGAAATAGAGCTTGCCATAACAAGAATACTTTTTGTGTGTGTCAAGTTAACGGATAATGACAAAAAACATTCTCACGAAGAGCTTGTTGTGAAGATAAATAGGTTACGTTAGGAGAACAAAAAGAAAAGATTAATTTATAAGAATCATTGAATTTTTCAAGATCTCAAATAATTAATTGTAAAACTTCGAAAAAAAAGGAGAACATATCTTATAAATAAAATTTCATGAGTTTATTAAACGAAAGTAAAAATACTCCAATTTATAGATCAAAGCTTTGATAATTTAAATTATCAAGAATAATATTTCAACTTGGATAATAAGTGAATAACAATTGTTATGTTATTTTTTCGTGAAAGAAATTGTATTAACTTTAATCAAATAAAATAGTACTGTTCATTTATTTAACAAGTTAACAAATGATATGGATTTTAGAAAATTGAACTAAAACTTTTTTAAAAATTAATTATCGTTATTAAACTTTTTGTAATGATTTTTTACATTATTTTAAAGAAAAAAAACGAATGCACATTTGACGTCACAAGAAGTTTGTGACTGCATTCATTTTGCAGTGAGATTTTCTTCAGCATTTTATATTCAAGAGATTTTATTTCAAATTCATCTGCAATCGTATAACGCGAACTATCTTAACAAATTCATGTTTTTATCGTAGTTCTGTATTTAATGCCGATGTTGAATTTCGCCAATAACTTTTTCTCTGAGTGTTAATCGCGGATTACATTTTTTGTATGTATGATCTACTTTATTGCTATTTTCAATTGGAACTATTTATTTATCTTTGTCAAAAATTAAAAAACAATTATTCTAGACAATTGTTTATTATATTATTTTTTCAGAAACTTATCATTATTTTTATTTGTATAAAACTTCACACAGTAAACAACTCAAGTCTAAAAAATTATGAGAACAGTTCAATATTGGTCGGAAATTCACAATTTTCGGTAACTCTAAGCAATATTGTAACGCTTGTGTTGGCCTGATTCTGGCTGTTTTTATGATTCTTTTGTCTCAACAAAAGTAAGAGCTCGTGAAAAGTAGTATTATCAAGGCGGCGAATCTCAAAGAGATTGTTCTTAATTCACCTTACTATTACAGCTCTTTAACTAACTTTTTTTTATACATAAATATCATTTTTACATATTATAAAAACATCTTTAAAAATGCATGATTGTAAATTTAATTTTGCCAATCAACATCCAAATCATTTTGTAAAACGAAAAATATATTGACAATATAATTAAATTATAATTAAAATATATTAAAAATATAGGAAAAAATATTTTTTTATTTATTTTAAATATAGTTTTCATATAATTAAAATACTTTTTCATTATATTCAAATTATATTTGAAATACCCTAAAAATATTGTCCATATATTTGAACATTTATTTATGTCAGACGAATTATATGAAAAAAAAAAACAAACAAACAAACAATTACAAGCATTTTGTACAATTGCAATTAATATTTATTTTATAAATATAAAATTTTAATTAATATTAAAGTATTTGATGCGTCCTAAAATTTTATTTCTAAAGAAAGTCATTATTAAGATGAAAACAGGGATAATGTGATTAAACTGAAATCAATTAAGTTATCTCTATATAATACACATTTTAATCTGACATTAAAATCACGTAAGTGAAAGACATGTATCAAAAGTTCTTTTTAATCAGCCGCTGACTTTTAAAAATGAGATCAACCGACACAATGACATTTTTCTAACTTAAATAGCCAAAGTCTCTTAACATTCGACAACGGTAATGGGTCGTATTGTTACTGCACCTTCTTCTTTAAGAAAAAGCTTTATAACTAAAGGGATTCTACAAGTCGTTATTGAATCTTTTCTCGGTGCTAGTTTTACGTGTTTCTCACTTTGGATACGTTTTCAATTTTCCTGAAAACCATGATGAAAGTATTGTTTTTCTTTTTCAATTTGCTTAGTTTTGTGCTACGAATTGCCGTTTAATATTGACTTGACAAATAGTAGAGCTTCATTTTCTCAGCCTAATTTAAAGTTTTTGCACGAACTTGGAATGCCCAATGAATAAAGCAAAGCTTAAAATCACCAATTAAACCGATTTCGGTTCAAGAACGCATTTGAATTTTGCAGACATTTTTTGTAAGATCTCAAGTAATATCAAAGGTAAGACTTCTTTTTCATATATTCTTTTCTACATTTGAAGAACATTTTTCTTTGTATAATTTTAAAAGAAAAATAGAATCTAAAAAGGCTTCACTTGATTGAAATTTTTCAAATGATGATCCCTTATTGGATGATGAAATTTTTAAAATAATCGACAGTATTATTTAAATAAAACTTAATTTCAACAATTTTCTCACCAAAATTATATCACGTACTTGGTAGATTACACTTAATAATATCAAGCGTAATGAAAAAGTTTCAAAAATATGATTTGGTCGAAAAGTTTGGCTCGTGCGTAATGAGTACAAGAGAATATACACTTATGACCGGGCGTATATTGGACGTTACAAAAAAAAGTTGAATTATGGCGATTTCCTGTGTTCACAACTTAGTTTCCTGCTGTTCACACTTTACATAAATGATATAAAACATCTGCAACTGCATTATGATGTAAGAATGTTTACTGACAACATAATTTTGTGTATAACTGAAAAGAGTTATAGTCCTCTGTGGTGCTACAAACTAAACTAATAAATCATCAAGTTTTAATATTAAAAAGTAAGAGAAAAATTGAATTACCAACTGTTTGTTGTATGAAAAATATTTCAAAACCAGGCATTGTGCTTGTATATTTGTTATGCACATCCAGTTTTTGGGCAAACTGGACCGAACAAAATCGAAAAAATTTATTTCAATTTTTATAAAAGTTTTGACATTTGAAAATAATGTTAAAATTAAATCTCTTTGATATTAACATCTAAATGTTCGCTCGCATTCTGCAGGAAAAAAAGGTGGATTACGTCTTCCAAATGTCGTTGTGACACAAAACCAGGAAACTTTTCGATCTTTATAAAGCTTTTCAGTCATTTAAATGAATGGTGGTATTTTTCGAGATAAGAGTCTAATGATTTTGATGCACGTGCATTGGATGAAACTGAAATATCCATTTAGGTTGCTAATTTCTTATCAGAAACAGTTTTGTCACGAGGACATTTTCAATCTCGATTTTAGCTTGTAACTTTCTAGATAAGAGATAAGTTACTTTGATTTCTCAATATCAACAATGAAAATCATAATCAAATACAAACTAATTTTCTCGCAAATAAATATCAAATTTTTGATTAATTTGTTTATAATTCAATTTTAAATCTTAATTTAAAATTCCAATTTTTGCAAATTACATTCATTTGGTTGTTGTTATCTTTGAATCAAATTGCATATACGCCTTTGAACATGAGAATTTTGTCTCAAATTTTCAATAAACATGTAAATGAATTCAACAAATTATCAGTTCAAAATCATTCAAAAACAGTTATTTTATAATAAAAATTATGTTACATTTTTATTGAACCACAAAATTAAATTGTATGTAAATGAAATAACAAATTTTAAATCAAGTGATATAAAACTTGATTATGTCAGCCTAAAATCTAAAAAATGTATTCAGGATAAGTTAATTGTAAATCGCTAGTTTCTGAGTTGAATAACTTTATTTTTTGGCAATAAAGTTAAACAATTATTACAAATTCGTACAATTGTTAATAAATATAAATGTATAATGTAATATCAGAAGTGTTCATAAAGTTTGTCAGCCAATCAAATTTATGAAAGTTATAAAAGCGATTATACTGCACTTTAATTAGCAATTGTTTATTGAAATTTATGTGCATGCAAATATAGTTAAAACTATCATTAAGTTATGTTATATTAGCTTTGGCTCTTGTTAATGTGTTCACTTCCTTAATCAGAGAAATATATATATATATATATAAGTATATTTCGCTCGACAAATATAATGATTTTAAATTTTAATTACTGATGGTACATTTGAATAAATCGATATTACCGCTGCACATTTACAAATCTAATTTAACCACAATTTGTCGACGAACTTAATGCACGGTACATTTTCTAAAACGATATGCTTACACGATTTATGTACGTCGTGTTCATTAACCAGAATTCTATTAAAATTACAGCAAACAAGATTGCTTTAATAACAACATTGTGATCACTCAAATTGGAATATTGCACGCGTGTCAAAACGCAAATACCAATTTTAATTCAAAACATAATGTAGTTTAATTAAATTTACAAATAATAACAATTGTATATTGTAACGTGAACTTGATCATGCAGAATTTGAAATAACTATAATATCAAAATCAATATTGCCTGTGTTATACATTTATACAAACTGATGCTGTAATTATTTTAGTAGATTTCAATGTTTTTCATTACAATTCTACAGCCAATTCATTTTGTAAAATCAAAATGTAATAAATTGTAATGTAAATTTTATTAATGAACATAATTTTGTAAGCAACTTATCATAATGTAAATTATTTATTGAGAGAAAAATTTCAGGCACGTAAAGTTTGCAATTCAATTTCTATTTAGGAATAGGAATTTACGTAATTGTATTAATTTTGATTTTGATAAATTATTTATTATAATAATGAATACACTATACAAATCTGATAAATTTAGTTAGTTATTCAAGAGTAAATATTAATGTGAAATCACTAGATTACTCAAAGAGTTATGTGCCATGATTAAAGGCCTAAGTAGTTCAGAGATGCTGCATTGAAATATCACTTCGCAAGCCTGTATTTGATTTTCGAATAGTGTAACAAAGGATTGCTTAAACAAATCACTCTGAATGTTTGCGTAAATTAAAGATGCTCTTTCAAAGTTAAATTCAAAAACTAATATAATTAATTTACAATCATTCATTAGTAGAAGATAAACCTAAAA